>CABHPQ010176035.1:0-26991 GCA_902168405.1 Peromyscus aztecus | reverse complement strand
GGGCCTGATTGGAATTTTAGGTTTGGGACAGCCACTCCCTGGGTTCACTTGTTTAATTTTCCGTAACCTGATGGAACCGAGGCCTGACGCATTTGGGGGTATCCTCTCCGAATAGCACCCAAACTCGTTCCTGGAACATTTGGTGTATCACATCTCGTTGTCTGAGACAGGATCTCTGACTGGAATTCACTATGAAGATCAGGTCAGCCCCGAACTCACTGAAATCCGCTTGCATCTGTCTGCGGAGCGTTGGGATTAAAGGCGTGCGCCGGCTTCACATTTATCCCTTAACTAGCACAAACGTTTTAGCCATATTGCCTAAAAACAGTACACGTGTGAGGGGCCATAAGATAGATTCTCGTGAAGTCGAGGCTGTCCTTGAACTTTTAATTTACATGTATGTGTGTGAATGAATTATCTGTGTGCAGGTGCTCATGGAAGCCAGAAGAGGGAGTCAAACCTCCACTACCTACTGGCGGTAGGTGGTTGGGAACTGAGAAACCTAATTCAGGTCGTCTGAAAGCATCAAGCGTTTTAACTGCTTTGCCATCTTTCCTGGCCAGTCTTGAATGTCTGAGGTTTTTTTGTTGTTGAGACAGGATCTCACTATGTGGCCCTGGCAGGCCTGGAACCCGTAGAGATCTGCCTGCCCCAGCCTCAGACAATTTTAAAGTTCATTTTAATATACACTCAGCATTTGGGAGGTTGAGATAGGATCACCAATTACATAGCAAGTCTGAGGGGCTGGCTGCATGAGATCTTTTCTTAAATAAAAATAGATACAGCCGGGTGGTGGCGGCGGCGGCGGCGGCGGCGCACACCTTTAATCCCAGCACTCAGGAGGCAGAGGCAGAGGCAGGCGGATCTCTTGAGTTTGAAGCCAGCCTGGTCTACAAAGCGAGTTCCAGGACAGGCTCCAAAGCTACACAGAGAAACCCTGTCTTGAAAAAAACAACAAAAAGATATAGATACACCATCTTGGCCATTCATGTGTTTGAGCCCAGAGATGTCTGGTCCTTCTACACCCAAGGTGTTTGGTGTCTCATCTTCTCTCCCCTACTCAGTATCCCACCCCAGATGGTTCTTTCCCTGACTGGTTTTCCCTGCTGTTGGTCTTATCCTCCACTCCATCTTGAGCAAATTCCTTCTGGTTTTTTTGAGACAGGGTTTCTCTGTGTTCTGGAATTCGGTTCTGTAGACCAGGCTGGCCTCAAACTCACAGAGATTTGCCTGCTTCTGCATCTGAGTGCTGGGATTAAAGGCATCACCTAGCCTTGAGCAAATTCTTAATGAGTCACTCAACCCCAAGCCTAGCTAGTAATTCTCCATTGTTTAGCAATTTAAGTACACATGCCCTGGGCCTGCCTAGCTCTTCTCTCCTAGATGACTCTGCTTTAGCCCCATGTAGACCTTTGCCGGGGTCTGGTGCTTTAGTAACTGATAACTTTTTAAAAGCATTTTTGTGTATATTATGGGTTTGTGTGTGTCAGAGGACAACCCATCAGTTCTATCCACTCTGTGGATTCTGGGGAATCGTACCTTTACCTCCTGGGTAGTAATCTTTCTTGAGGGGCAAATGAACCTGTCCCTTTGCTGCAGTGGAAATTCAGGACTGGTGTCAGTTTGCAGCCTTAAGACCCTAGTTGTAGGTCCATTCATTTACCACTGCTGCTGACCCAGGTCCTCTTCTAGACATAAGCAGGCTGGCAAGAAGAGTGCTTTTGTTTGTTTTTTGAGACAGGGTTTCTCTGTGTAGCCCAGGCTGTCCTGGAACTCACAGAGATCCACCTGCCTCTGCCTCCCGTGCTGGAATCAAAGGTGTGGGCCACCTCCACACTTAGCTGAGAAGAGTGCTTTTTAAGTTGATGCTAAAAGGAAGTACACTTCTGGAGAATAAGACCCAACTAAATGTGTGTTGGAGAGGGGAGGTCATGACCCATGTGCAGTCAGCAACTGTGGTAATGGTAAGGTATGTGGGGTTTTTTGTTGTTGTTAAAATGGGGTCTCACTATTTAGCCCTGGCTATGTAGACCAGGCTGGCTGGGAACTCAGAGACCTACCTGCTTCTGTCCTGAGTGCTAGGATTAAGGATGTGTGCCACCACCTGACATTTTGAAAATATTTTATTTGATGATGGTGGTGGTGGTGGTGGCCCACAACTTTAATCCCAGCACTTGGGGGTTGGGGAAGAGGACCTTTGTGAGTTTATAGAGTGAGTTCCAGGACAGGCAGGGCTACACAAAGAAATCCTGTCTCAAAAATAAATAAATAAAACTTTATGAGTGACTATTTTGCCTGCATGTATGTATGTGTACCACATGGGTTGCCTGGTGCCCAAAGAGGCCAAAAGGCTTGGATCCCAGGAAATAGTTACACATAGTTGTGAATCACCACGTATAGGTACTAGGTAACACTGCTGAGCCATTTCTCCAGGCCTGAACCCAGCCTGTTTTAAACAGTACAGTGACAAGCCAGATGTGATTTATTTAGCTCGAGTGGGCTCTTTCTGCCTGCTGTGGGAGTTGTATACTGGATAGGAGTCCATGGACAGAAGGCTGTTGGCATAATTCAGACAAAAAAATGTTAGTCAAATGACACCATGTGACATACTCACACGCAGGGATACTGTTTGGCTATAAAAAGGAGTGAACCATCTCTAAAAACCAAAAAAAAAAAAAAAAAGGAATGAATCATTGGTTCATGTTGTGTTGTGGATGAGTGTTAGAATGTAAAAGGCCACATGATGCTGTCTGAACCTATTTATAGAAAATGCCCAGAAAAGGCTAGTTGGTCTGCAGAGAAGAGAAGCAGATGAATGGTTCTGGGAGTTAGGTGGTGGCTAAAGGGTACAGAGGTAGTCTTACTCTGTGCTTTAGGGAATGAAGTCCAGGGTTTCTCGCATGCTAGGCATCTATTTCTGAGCCACACCCCCAGGCCCAGGGGCTTTTTTTTTTTTTTTTGGTGTGTGTTTTGCCTGACTGCATTTATATTCACTGAGTGCATGCTTTATGCCTGTGGAGGTCAGAAGAGGACATTGGGTCTCCTGAACTGGAGTTGTGGTTGTGAAGCATGTGGGTGCTGATAATTGAACCCCAGTCCTCTCTCCCAAAGAACATGTGCTCTTAACCACTGAGCCATCTCTCCAGCCCATCCAGAAGGTTTTCTCTTTTACAGGTGGTGAAGTATGGTAGAGTTGATTGTGCTGAATCCAGCATGTTTGTTGATTCCTGAATTGTGTACTTTGGTGAATTGTATAGCATATGACTTTCCATAAAGCTGTTCCAATTTTAAAGAAACAAAAGAAGGCCACTTCAACTTGGGGCCAGCATAGTAGCCTATATGAGAAGTGGCTAGGTAGACCTGACTGGATTTGGTGAGTGAGATTTGCTGGTCAGTCAGGACTGTCTCTGAGAATGGAATAACTATTTCTGAGATCGGGGATGCAGATGCAGGCCTTGAGTAGAAATAAAAAGCTTTGCTTTAGGCCTCTTGAGTTAAACTTCTAAGGATATGGGAAGGCAGCTGGTAATTGGTCTGGAGTGGGAAAAGCATAGGACTGGAGACAAAGTTGGGGGACCTTGGCATGGAAATGACTGAATTTGTATAAAGTCATAAGAAGGTCAGAAGTGAGTCCTAGTATGTTAGCATCTGACCTCAGGAACTGTTTCAGCAGGCCAGGGAGTACAAAAGACAAGCCTTGTACTTGGTGTTTGAGGGATTAATGAAGTGAGGGGGAGCTTGTCTCCTGTGAATTCCATTTAGCATCTCAGCTGGCTGGCGTTCTTGCTTGCCTGGCCCAATGGGAACCCTCTTCATAAAAGCACTTAATGATTCCCCTGGGTAGACCACAAACAGCAGGAGAGGCTGGCCAGGGCAGGGCGGATGCTGCTCGCTCTCTTGCCCACTGTTCCTTTCTCAGCACCAAGGCAGCCACAACTGCAGGCCCTCCTAGGTCTTGCTTCATGCAGGTGATGGGAGGTCCTTGGGGAGGGTGGTCTGAGGAGCCTTCTTAGTGCTAAAAAAAAAAAAACCTTGAATGGCAGGGAGGGTACATTAACTAGGCAAGGTGGTGTCTGCCTGTAATCCAAACACTTATGAGGCAAAGGCAGGAGATCACTGCAAGTTCTGGACTGGTCTATGTATTAAGGTCTTTTTTTTTTTTTTTTTTTTTTAAGATTTTATTTATTATGTATACAGCATTTGTCTGCATGTATGCCTGCACACCAGAAGAGGGCATCAGATTTCATTATAGATTGCTGTGATCCACCATGTGGTTGCTGGGAATTGAACTCAGGACCTCTAGAAAAGCAACCAGTGCCCTTAACCTATGAGCCATCTCTCCAGCCCTATTCAAGTCTTTTTAAAAACAAACAAAAACCCTCACAAAGATTGGGGATTTTCCTCAATTGATGGAATGCTTGTCAAGGATACACACACCCCAACACTGTATTAAAAACAAATTATAGGTGGCACACACCTGTAATCCCAATACTTAGGAGGCAGAGGCAGGCAGATCTCTGACTTCAAGGCCAGATTAGTTTACATAGCAAGTCTCAGGCAGACAGGGTGATATAGTGAGATCCTGTTTCAAAAAACAAAACAAATGTGTGTGCAGAGTCTTAGGAACAGGGCATCTCTGGGGTGGATCTGATCAGGGGAAGTAGTGAGGCCAGGAAGTGTGATTGCTGTCACTTATTTATCTGTGGTGTTGGGACAGAACCTGCTAGGTAAGTGTTCTAGCACCGAGCTTCATCCCCAGCTATAATATGGGATTGGTATTTCACTGAAGACCTTAGGATGCTTGAGGGGGTGACGGGGTGGGAGAGTGTGGTGTGTGTGGAGGAGAGGTTGCTGAGAGGACAGTGAAAGGGACAGCAGGATGGAGTGGGAGGGTTGTGCAGGTGTACCACTGAGTGAGCTCTGCCTGCTTACAGGGTTTGCCCCTGCCAGCCCCCTTCTTGACTTGCCTTCCTGTCTTCTGTCCTCAGTGCTATGGCAGAACAGGATGTGGAGAATGAGCTTTTGGATTATGATGAAGATGAAGAGCCCCAAGCACCCCAGGAGAGCACTCCAGCTCCCCAGAAGAAAGACGTCAAAGGATCTTATGTCTCCATTCACAGTTCTGGTTTCCGGGACTTTCTGCTGAAGCCGGAGCTCCTGAGAGCCATAGTTGACTGTGGCTTTGAGCATCCTTCAGAGGGTATGCTACCCTGGCGTCACCCCCATCCATACCCACCCCATGAGTCAGTTATATCAACAACAGACCCTATGCAAGATGGCTGGAACCTGACCCTACTCGCCTCCTCTGGCAGAGGAGTGTGCAGGGAGGCAGCATCCAGTCTCTTACTCATATACTTTTTTCTTCCTCAGTCCAGCATGAGTGTATTCCCCAGGCCATTTTGGGTATGGATGTCCTATGCCAGGCCAAGTCTGGGATGGGCAAGACAGCTGTGTTTGTGCTGGCCACCCTGCAGCAGATCGAGCCCATCAATGGCCAGGTAGATGTGGGTTCCTTTCTGGGCTGGGGTCCCATGTGGCAGTGCAGCCTTAGATATCATGGAAGTGCTTCCATAGTCTCTTTGTGGGCTTTTGGTTTTAAGCTGGGAATTGAAACTATACTTACTGCTGATTTGTTATGCAGGTGTTCTAACACCACTGTTACAGATCAATTCTAGGGTCCTAATTGTTATGCTTGAGTCCAGCTAGGAAGCTGAGGCAGGATTGGGAGTTCCAGGCCATAGGAAGACCCTGTTTATAAAAAATCATATTGTGGTGGACTGGAGTGTGGCTCTGTGGTGGAGCTCTTGAGTGGTGTGTGTGAGGCTTTGGTTTGTCTCCTTGGGTGGGTGGGTGCTTGTCCTTTCAGGGCATGGCCCAAGCGTGAGGGCTATGCTATGGGTGGGAGAGAAGACATGGCAGCCTGGGGTAGCCCTTTTGTTTAGGGTCTTCGCTGCCATTCTCTGTTCCTGGCCTCCTGAGACACCGGCTTTAGTAGCTAGCCGTGAGAGAGTGAGGAAGATAGGGTTAAGGAAAAGGTGGAGGTGTGTGGACCTTCAAGTGGCTTGTGTGGAAGGAGCTATAGTAATAGGTCCACTGCATGTTGGTGTGCGGATTTGGGTAAAGATGATGTTTCTTGCCTACTCTACAGGTATCAGTACTGGTCATGTGCCACACAAGGGAGCTGGCCTTCCAGATCAGCAAGGAGTATGAGCGCTTCTCTAAGTACATGCCCAGTGTCAAGGTAAGCCTCCTCAGGTGCTATGTTAGGCCATGCTGGCCTCAGCTCCAGCCCAAGCAGCATTTATCAAGCTTGAGGTTAGTGGTAGTTTGTTTCTTAAAAGCCTGATGAATTATGCCCAGTCTCCCAGGCTTGTGCTGGTCCCAGACGCCTCTTTTCATCAGAGCTAGCCTCTCAGGCTTGCCCCTGCTCTTCAGGCTTGCCTGGGTTCTAAGGGAGTGGGGCTGTGTTCCAGATGCTCTCAGGATGGGTAGGGCCTGTGCCGATAAGATCACTAGTCCCAGACAGATAGAAACAGCTTGCTTTCTGTCCCCATAGGTATCTGTGTTCTTTGGGGGCCTCTCCATTAAGAAGGATGAAGATGTGTTGAAGAAGAACTGTCCCCATGTTGTGGTGGGAACACCAGGCCGGATCCTGGCACTCGTACGGAGCAGGAGCCTCAACCTGAGGAACGTGAAGCACTTTGTGCTAGATGAATGTGACAAGATGCTGGAACAGCTGGGTGAGCATCCCACTGGCCTGCCTAGCCGTTCCCCACTCAGTCCCAGCAGTTTTGTAGGGGGCCTGATGTAGGGGGCAGGCAGTGGCTCTCATAGTGGGTCACATGGGTGGCCAGAACTCGGGGCTCCCAGGAGAAGCCTAAGGGAAAGTTCCAATGTTGACAGAGTATGTGCTGCTGCTGAGCCTAAGTTGAGTGGGACCATAGGCCCCATGAGCTGCCATCCCTTTAGGACATGTAGGCACACCCAGGGGATCTGGAGGAGTAGGGTGGCTTCTGCCACCCATCAGGGGCTGGGAGAGATGGATGGGCATGTGTCCTGGGAAGCAGCTGCAGCTCTCACGCCAGCGGCTGTCTCTGCCTCAGGCTCCCTTTCCCGAAGCATGGCTCAAGGCGCACTGGCAGGGCCGCTCCATGCTGGCAGCGAGTAAGTGGACCGCGGCTCCTCCCATGCCTGCGCTCCTGCACGCCCGCCCGCCCATCCGAGCCCAGCCCATCAGGCAGCGGGGACATCCCTGGGCCCACTCCACTGTGGCCATGGTGCCAGTGTTCTCTGTCCCAGGTTGGGGAGGGCTGGTTCCTCTCTGGTGTGGGTCTGCTCAGTCAGACAAGACACTCAGACTTGCTGTGTGTTGGATCCCATCCAGACATGCGCCGGGACGTGCAAGAAATCTTTCGCCTGACACCCCATGAGAAGCAATGCATGATGTTCAGTGCCACTCTGAGCAAGGAGATCCGGCCCGTCTGCAGGAAGTTCATGCAGGATGTGAGTAGGGTGATGCCCCAGCTGGCCGCCTGCCCACTGTGGCCAGCACCTCAGCGCAGCAGCTTTGGTCCATGGCCTGGAGGATACTGGGAGGCCGGCGCAGCCTCCTTACTTCCCCTGGCTTGTCAAACTGGGAGCTGAGTATGGTCCACACCTGAGCCAGAGCAGAGCTTACGTCCGGCTATTAGGAGAGAATGGTTTACTGAGGTTGGGTGCAACAGGCCCTCTGGGAATCATCACTGCAGAGGAGCCGCTCCCTGGAAGGTTCCCGGCACATGAGACACCCAGAAGTGAGCCCTGCTCGCCCCTTCCTGCTTCCCTTCCCACACAGCCCATGGAGGTGTTTGTGGACGACGAGACGAAGCTCACTCTACACGGGCTGCAGCAGTACTACGTCAAGCTCAAGGACAGTGAGAAGAACCGGAAGCTCTTCGACCTCCTTGATGTCCTCGAGTTTAACCAGGTGACACTTGCACTTGCCCACACCAAGACCTGGGCCTGTGGGTAACTCTCCATGGCCTAACTAGCATTCTCCTCCTTCAGGTGGTGATCTTTGTCAAGTCTGTGCAGCGTTGCATGGCCCTGGCCCAGCTCCTAGTGGAACAGAACTTCCCAGCCATTGCTATTCACCGAGGCATGCCCCAGGAGGAGCGGTGAGTGCATGATGTCCACCGTGGCCAAGGGTGCCCTGGGACCTGTGTTTGATGCCTGTGTTTGTCTCCCCCAGCCTGTCCCGCTACCAGCAGTTCAAGGACTTCCAGCGGCGTATCCTGGTGGCTACCAACCTGTTTGGCAGAGGGATGGACATTGAGCGAGTCAACATCGTCTTCAACTATGACATGCCAGAGGACTCAGATACCTACCTTCACCGAGTGAGTGCCCTCTCCCAGGGTGGGTGGATCAGAGCCACACCCTTCCTCAGATCCTGAGAGGTACCTGTCTCCTGACCCGTCTTCCTGCAGGTGGCTCGTGCTGGTCGCTTTGGTACCAAAGGCCTGGCAGTCACTTTTGTATCTGATGAGAATGATGCCAAAATCCTCAATGATGTTCAGGACCGGTTTGAAGTGAATGTGGCAGAGCTTCCAGAAGAAATAGACATCTCCACATACAGTGAGTGGCTGGGGCCATCCTGGGCACAGAGCTGGGCTTCCCGACCAGAGGCCCTCCTCCTCACTGCCTCCTCCCTCTTGTCTTCACAGTTGAGCAGAGCCGATAACCATTGTGTGTGTAGCCAACCCACCTGCTGCTTCAGATCCTCTTCCTACGTGACAAATGGGTGTATCTTTTTATTGTTTCAAAGCTGTAGCTGTGTAAGAATAAACTTTTATTGTGGATGCCTGGCTCCAGACCCTTCTTTCTTCTCTTGGTCAGCATTTCATGGTCAAGCACCAATAAGCATGCCGCTTTTTTTTTCATCAGTATATTTAATTTTATGTGTCAACATTGAGAGGTTTTAAAAAGATTACAAAACATATAACCTTCTAACTGTGAGACCCTTCTGCCCTGGAAGTGGGGCAGCTGGGCCTCTGTACCGTGAGCCTTAGCAGCAGGCAGACTCATCAATGGCTGACATAGCATCAGTCTTAGCTTAAGGAAACTGAACCCAGTACCCTGGCCTCTTATGTGCTAAAGATAGTTGCAAAGAGCCCAGGTTAAGGGACCTGCACTCTGTCCCTAGGACTGCCTGCTTCATGTACCAGGGCAGTGGTACTGTGCTGGCTGGCTTCTGTTTCTGTGGTAGGCATTAGCTGTGATGGGGCAAAGAGGCAACCAGAAGCAGGTCCAATGGCCCCTTTACCCTGTTGCGGAACTCATTGCCAGGTGTCCATCCCTTCTCTATCAGAAATGGGGCCAAAGCTGGGAAGTTGGCAGGAACAGAAGGCAGAAGCGTGACAGCCTTGAGTGTGTGCTGCTGACCTGGCTGGAACTGGCCTTCACATTCCTGACTCTGAGGGCCTGAGAGCCTGCAGAGGAAGGAGCCCTTGTTGAGGCTGAGCTCCCAGGCATGTCCTCCCCACCCGCCCGCCGGCCCCTTACCCGTGTTTGACTCTGGCTGGTGCCCGTGCCTGTTGTGGAAGAGCTGAACTCCGAGTACTTGTTGCCAGCAACCATGCAGGCCCACTTCCGGTACTCTTCCCTCACCTGTGAGCCCAAGGCACCAACTTAGGGAAGGAAGGAGCTGGGCTCGGGAATCAGGCCTGGCCTCGACTCCCTCCACCCCCGCCGCGGCTCTTCCCCCAGCCGCCTCTGTCTGCCTACCTTCTTGTTGAGCAGGCAGAGCATCACGAAGAGGAAGAGGCCCTGCAGGCAGTTGAGCAGGGTGAAGATGTAGGACAGCCATGTACTGTCGGGGTCAAAGAGGAGCAGGCCGAAGACCCAGGTACAGCCCAGCACCAGGAGCTGGGCAATGGCTGTGCCAGTGAGCACCCTGTGGAGTGGGCAGGTGCAGTCTGTCTCCAGCTCTCCCAACCCCCTGCTCAGGCCCTATCCCTCCTCAGTGTGGCTGTGCCAGCCCTCCCCGCCGCCCCTCTCACCTGGCCTTCCTTAGTTTCTTCATGTTTGGGTTGATTTCAGAAAACTTGGTTGTGAGCTTCCAGACAGTGATCACGAAAATGGCAGAGTTACACTGGGTGGGGATTATGGATCATGGGTTACAGGGCTGCAGTAGTTAGTAGTCTTGCTGCTTGGGCCTCCAGGACCCAGAGAGTACTTACAAAAATGATGAAGGCCAGGGGTCCCACAAAGCTCCAGAGAAAGCCATCTTTCCTATAGTTCAACCAGCAGCTGGGGAGAAGAAAGTGCCTTCTCAGTGACCCTGCACACCATGTCCCAAGCACTCCACTCCAGCCTTAAACTCGACATCATAGACTCACTATGTTGGGTGCCCATATCCTTCCATTCTGGCAGCTGCTGAGATGGCCACGATGAGGAGGGGCACCCCATAGCCGATCAGGCAGCGCCACAGTGTACTCAGGCCTTGGCCCTGGAACACACGCACCACAAGGAAGTAGAGCTCTACGCCTTCCAGGGCCATCCAGCAGAAGGCAGCCAGGAATAAGTAATGTAGCAGCATTGCTACCATTTGGCAGCGTGTGCTCACCTGTGGGTAGAGGGTTGAGCTGTCAGTGCAGGGCAGGACCAATGGCTACAAAGCCAAACACCCCTAGCAGCTGGGCTCAAGCAGAACCTGATGGGGCACCTCCACACTGAGCCCCGGGACAGACCAGGCTAGCCTACTTGTAGGTCTTGACTCCAAGTGAGGTCAGGACAGGAACATACCAGGCCCCCTTCATTCTCGACGCCCACCAGAAATATGACGGAGCCCAGGAAAAGGCAGATGCACAGGTGCAGGTGCACCATGGTTCGAGAGCTCTGGATGGGCTTCACCAGTAGGAAGGTCACGATACACAGCAGCAGGCAGACCAGGGAAATCGACAGCCCCACCTTGGTGATCAACTCCAGTCTCGGATCCTAGGTGGGGAGCTCAGGATGAGTGGTGTTCCCTTACATCTCTCCCAGGGGCAGGGTGCTCTCTTCCCATACCCTCAAAACTCCTACCTTAGCTCCTATGAGAAGTCAGAGATTCCACACGCCTGTCTTAGACCACAGGGCCAACTCTGCCTGGCTAATAATTCCAACTGACCATGAGGCCCAGGTTTTGGCCATGTTCAGAAAGCTATACTTTCTGGGATAATCTACACAGGGCTTTTTTAAAATCACACATCTATTTGTATGTATAGGGTGAAGCATCTGCCTGCCACTGTATGTGTTCTCTGGAGATGAAACTCAGGTCATTAGTGCTGGCTGCCTGTAGGCACATTTACTCACTGACCCGAGCTGGTGCATTTTCCAGTACTTCACATTTGTGCAGGGGCTCAGGCAGAGGCCTACATCCATCAGCTACTGAGTCGCAGAGGACTCCAGCAGAGGAACCGAGAAGCAGGGCATGGGGCTATCCAAAGGGACCTACTTGAACAACCAGTGGGGTACCCCCCTGAGTAGGGCCTACGGTCCTGCCCAGGCAGGCCTGGCTACCTGTGGTTTCAGGGCTTACCATTTACCTTTACATGGTACTGGGCCATCAGGATGGCAAAGCTGCTCAGGTGGTTGCAGTGACAGAGACCGGTGGTGACATTGACTGAACAGCCGTCGGTGGCCCAGCGCCCACTTCCATCGTCACCAGTGTCCCAGAAGGCACATAGCGGCTCTCTACGTGGCCCAGTTGACACCTACGGGCAGATAGGTGATGAGGGTGTCCGAAGCACACTTAGGGTCTGGGGTAAGCAGAGGACCTTGCTTTTGGTCGCATAATTAACGTCTACTCTGAGCAGAGAGCATGGGGAGCCAGCAATGGCAGGAGGACAGGACACCAGTCCCTGCCGTGAATTGAAGCAAATCACAAGCAGTTAACAGGTAATAAATGCCAAAGAAATGAAAAGAATCAGTGGGGAATGGTTGCTTACAGGTTGTAGTTTAAAAACAACAACAACAACAAAAAAAAAAACAACCATCAGATTTATTGAATGTATTGCAAGGGAAGGGTCCCCATGCTATCTATCTGTCTATCTATTTATAATTTGAAGAGAGTCCCATACATTCCAGGTTGCTCTCAAACTCACTATGTGGCTGAGGATGACGCTGACTTTTATCTTCCTGCTTCTACCTTCTGAGTGTTTGAATTACATTTTAGGTGGTAGTTTAATCTTTGAACCCAGGGCTTCATGTATGCTAGACAAATACTCTACCAACTGAGCTAGATCACCAGCCTAGACTAAATTTTTTTTTAACTTTGAAAGTTAACATGTATGTAGTCAGATGTGACACTTGTTTTGTTTTCCAAGACAGGGTTTCTCTGTGTGTTCCTGGCTGTCCTGGAACTCGCTCTGTAGACCAGGCTGGCCTCGAACTCAGAGATTCACCTGCCTCTGCCTCCCGAGTACTGGGAGTATGCCACCACCGCCCGGCCTGTGACACACACCTTTAATCCACTCACAGCAGACATAGGTGGATCATAAGAGCACTGGCTGTTCTTCCAGAGGACCCAGGTTCAATTCCCAGGACCCACATGGTGGCTCACAACTGTCTAACTCCAGTTCCAGGGGATCCAACGCCCTCTTCTGGCCTCCATGGGACCAGGTATACATGTGGCGCACATACATACATGCAGGCAAGACACTCATACACGTAAAATCCTTTCTGAGACTACATTGATGGGGCTGCACTTGGGCTACAGTGTGCATACGGAAGGCAGAGGGTAAATCATGAGAACTGGGTTGTTTTTTCCTACATTGTAGGGCTTGGAGATCCAACTCAGGCCAGGAATTAAACTGAGGCCTGGTGAAAAAAGTACCTTTGCCTGCTCCATGGACCATCTTGTAGGCTCAGACTGTAAATGTTTTTAATGTTTTATGGCACTGAGCATCAGTGGACCTTACCATGACAGGCAAACATTCTACCACTGAGTCAACTACTAGCTTTGCCTGCTGGTTATTTGTTCGTTCATTCATTCATTCATTCATTCATTCAATTCAGCAGTACCAGGGGCTGAAGCCAACCAAGTACTAACCAAGGACCGTACCACTGAGTTTGAAGCCAAGGTCTTGCCCAGGTCACCTTAATCCATTCTAGTCAGGCAGGCCTTGAACCTTGAACCTCCTGCTGCCCAGCAGCTGGGGATCAAACACCTATGCCATAAGACCCAGTTCATGCTTTGTTTACTTTTTGAGACAGGGTCTCTCTAGAGCTCTATCCTGAAACTCTCTGTAGACCAGGCTGGCCTCATTCAGAGACCCTCCCAAGTGCTAGAATTATAGGCGTGTGTCACCACACCCAGCTGTAATTTTTAAATTTTTATGTGTTTTTTATTATATTTATTTGTTTTGTGTGTGTGTTGGAGGGAAGGGGTCAGGAAACTTTTGGGGGTTGCTTCTCTCCTACGTGTGGGTCCAGAAGGGCCCCCTTGACTGTGGTTAGGGAGTGAGCAGCAGAGCTTCCCCTCCCCCACCCCTCCCCTTCAAGGACTCACAAAATGGGAGGAGTTGAAAGTGGATAACTTGAACGTGACGTTCGAGGCGAGCTTCCCAGTGTCCGTGTTGGTCAGAAAAATGGAAATGACGTTTGAGAGGAGCGTGAGTGAAACACCTAGAACTTGGCGTTCTAAGCGTTCCTCCAACATATCCCGACGCTGGCTCAGGTTCATGGAGGCATTAGCCAGCAGCTTCTGCATGTTTGGAATGGACAGGATGCCGGCCAAGGAGTAGCCTGGGGGCAGACATTCAGGCTTGTCTCCTGTCCTCCCTCCGTACGCCACCCTCCCAGCGAGGACAAGCCTGTCAAGGTTCTCCCAATGGGCTGGTGTCTGCCTGTCCCACATCCCAGCCCTCCCTGGACCCCTACCATTTTCTGAGCTTTTGGATCCAGCTGTCACAGCCCAGTCCAGTTTCATCCAACCTTGGCTGTGGTACACTGTGGTAACATCTTTGTTGTCTTGCTCCTTGATCATCAGGGACAACTCTGAAGAGACAGGGAGAGTGGGTGACTGGGGAAACCAAGGGCAGGGTGGTACCTGGGGGTGGGGCAGGAGAGATCCTTACCAGTGTTGGAAGGGGATGTATAGGTGAAGGGGCCTTTGGGTAAGAACTGGGCCAGGGTCCGAAGGCTTTGCTCCATGTACTTGAGCAACTGAGTGGCCACTTGGTACCGGTCAGTGGCGGTTAGATTCTCTTTATCCATGGGGCCTTCCAGCAGCTTGTCCACAGCCTCAATGAGTTTCTGGAGGTGATGAGTGACAGAGCTGTTGAGGTTTTTTTTTTTTTTTTTTTTTTTTTGGTTTTTCGAGACAGGGTTTCTCTGTGTAGCTTTGCGCCTTTCCTGGAGCTCACTTGGTAGCCCAGGCTGGCCTCAAACTCACAGAGATCCGCCTGCCTCTGCCTCCCGAGTGCTGGGATTAAAGGCATGCACCACCAACGCCCGGCGCTGTTAAGGTTTTGAACCACAGAAACTGAAGGACCTGGACCACCCTTCCCATGAGCAGACACTGGAAAGCCACATGGGCTGCCTGGGGAACCTGCTGGAAGGATGCATTAAGGCTTGCACAGTAGCCAGAAAACAAAGAGATGAGGTTTATATGACCTGCATGTCACAACTGCACGCGTACACCAGCAGGAAGTGACCACCAACGCTCTGCAGAGTCACGCCCCCAGCCCCTCACTGGGGTACTCTAGGCTGGTGCTCTACCACTGAGCCACATCCCCAGCCCTATAATCTGGAAATTACTTGTTTGTGACCATGAGCTTTTGATCTTCCTGCCCCTACTTTCTGGGGTGACAGGTATGTCATATACCACCACATCTTGTTTATTCACGCTGGGGGTTAAGCTCAGGGTGTTTTGCTGTTTTTGATAGGGTCCTGCTGTGTAGCTCAGGAACTTGAGATCCTTGTTGAGGCTCCATACGGCATAGGCCAGCATACTCTGATTAACTCCAGTCTTAACTGCCTCGGTCACTGCCATTACAACCCTGTCATAGCCACACACATGGCTGCACGTGTCAGACCCCTGTGCCTCACACCAGAAGTACTGCTTGAATGGATGGAACACTGTCAGTCTGCACCGAGGCCTGTGGCTTGTGCCCTATTGCACTGGGGTCCCCAGAGTTCCCCCTCACCTGGATGGTGTAGTTGGCTGTGGCTGGACTGAAGTCGCTGAGCAGATTCAGAACTTCAACAGAGAATCGAGAGAGACTCTGGGAAGGGAAATGGTGAGTTGTAGCCGTAGTTTTCTCAGGTCCCACCCGGCTCCATGGTCCCTCAGACACTTATAAAATAATCATTCAGAGGCTTAATATTAATTATCAATTTCATGGCCTATGGCAGGCTTCTTGCTAGCTGGCTCTTATAACTTGATGCATTTCTATTAATCTATAAGTTGCCACGTGGCTGTGGTATTACCAGTCTGCTGGCATGTTGCTCCTTGGGCAGCAGGCTGGTGTCTCCCCAGACTCTCCTTTCTTCTCCTCGTATATCTGCTTGGATTTCCTGCCTGCCTCTAAGCTGCCTTGCCATAGGTCAGTGAAGCTTTGTTTATCAACCAATCAGAGCAACACATATTCACAGCATACAGAAAGACATCCCCCAGCAGTGAGTCATGGGTGGGCAGCAGCACAGCTGAAGGGAGGGACAGACTGTGAAGGGACCCGACCTCTTGGTCCCCACTGGCTCCTCACCTGGCTTTGGGCTGTGAGCGGCAGTGTCCAGGTAGGGAAGGGCGGTTCTGTGGGGACAGAACTGTGGTTCAGTAATCTCAGAGTGAATTTGCAGGGCATGGAGGTGCTGGGTGACTAGGTTCAGGTACCTTGGCAGGTGGTGTTCTTTGGACCATTGAGGGACCCAGAGGTTGGCTTCCAACCTGGGCGGCAGCGGCACTTGTAGGAACCGTTGGTGTTGATGCAGATGGTGGAGCTGTGACACTGATGTTGCCCAGAGCTGCACTCATTCACATCTGGAGACACAAAAAAGGAGGTGAGGTGCTTTTCTGTCTGGTCCCAGTCCCTTCCTTGGTACTGCTACAGTCCCTGGCCTGAGGTACTGATCCCTGGTGGCCTCAGTGAGTGGTACATGATGGGTTAGGGAATATGCAGAGGCCTAAGGCAAATGTACACATGAAAATTGAACTATGGACTTTTTAGTAATTGAAGGCCATCTGGGTTCTCCCCGGGATTCCCCTTGGTATTCCAGCTCTTTTCCTGAGCCCCACAGTTTTTCAAATTCAACCTCAAGAGATTAAGGCCTGGCCCAACAGAGCCTCCTTTCATTCCCCTGAGTAAACGTGGGGGCTGAAGAGATGGCTCAGAGTTAACCTTTGGGTTCAGTATCCACACCAGGTGGCTCACAACCACCTATAACTCCAGTTCCAGGGGATCTGACAGCCTCCTGACTTCCTTGGGCACCTGCACCCACTGGAACCCATATCATATATACACTTAAGGCACATACATTTTAAGGGTCTTTATACGTGGCCCTGGAACTCAGAGATATGCCTGCTTCTGCCTGCCTTCCAAGTGCTGGGATTAAAGGTGTGTCACCACACCTGGCTAAAATAAATCTTAAACAAGACTGCGGGTCCTTAGGAAGGTGGCACCCAGACCTTCACACACTGTGTTGATTTGGCCATTGGGGGATCCAAAAACAGGTTTCCAGCCTCGGCGACAGATGCAAGAATAGCTGCCCATCTTGTTGATGCAATGGGTGGATGGGTGGCAGTTGTTTTGCCCGGAGGTGCATTCATCCACATCTGGGAACAAAACCGAACCGTCATCCCTGCCCCGACTCACACCTTCATGCACTGTACCCACTTTCCCATCTTCTCACTGTCTCAAATTCAGTTGCTACCTGGTGACCTTCAACTTTACCTGCAGAGCACATAATGGTGGCCTCTGCAGGACAGGCCCAGCGAGGATCGGGGGACCCAGTTTACTGGAGGTAAAACCAAGAAGCAGATTGAGTCAGGGGGTTGGACTTCTTGACCAAGGCCTCTTGTTGCTTTCTAACCCTTCTCAGAACAGGATTGGTACTGTTCTCACAGATGAGGAAGAGCCAAACTCTGGGACCTCCACAGGGCTTCTGGGCTCAGAACACCCTGGGGCCAATAGAAACACTGCTGGGAGCTAAATCCTCAGGAGAGTCTTCATAGTTCCGGAGCTCCTGGGACCCTGGAGAGCTTCCCCCTCTTCAGGCTACAGCCCCGCCTTGCCTCCTCCCAGCCACTGTCTAGTCTTGCAGCTGCTTCTGGGGGGTATACCTGGCACACCTTTGGGGCCTCAGCCTGGGCTGAAGGCCAGACACCTGCACACATAGCTACCTTGGGTGTTGGTGCAAATGACGCTGGGGTTCCTACAGACTCTGGGGTTCCGACCCTCATCTACCTCATGAGAGGAAGCAGAGGATTGTGTGCTTGAAGTTGAAGCCTCAGGCTCAGGGTTGTCTAGGTTCATGACACAGAAGCATCTGGAACATTCCAGTTTCCTCCTTGTGGGCAGACCTCCTTCTAATTCATATGAAGGCATCATATAAGGTCTGTGGCAGCTCTGACTCTGTAGTCCAGATGTGGAAGGAAGTAGTAGAGGGTGCCCTAGCTGCCAGCAATAGGGTGGGGCAGCTATCAGTATCCTGGCCTGAAGATTTGGGGCAAAGGCCACATATGACCCTTAGGAGCTGGTGCAGGGGTGACTCTGTATTCCCCATGGCAGCCTCTGTCTCCATTCTTACAAGGTACTGTTCCCTTCAGAGAGTTTTACGTGGAATTCCAGGGACCTTCAGGACCACGCAGCCTCACTCCCCAGCCCTCTGTTCAATGGAGGACTGAGACTTGCTCTCGAGCCACACCCCCTCTAGAAAGAAGCTCAGTAAAGGGGCAGGGCAAGAAGGGATAACACCAGATAGGCCAGGATGCCACACAGTGGGAGCCAGCCTGTGCGGTGACAAGCTGATGTGCAGTCATGGCTGAAGTTATGGAGGGTAAGAACATGTATTCTATTGAAGCCAGCCCTCCAATATCGCAGTGCCCAGAGAGGGAGCTGTGTCCATGAGAGTAAGAGTAATAGGTACTTCTGTCCTCTCTCCTGTGGTGGCCACAGCCCTGGGGATGCACTGAGTGTAGCCCTGTCTCCTTGCCCTGAATTGCCTGGCCTGGCAGCTGCGGTAGACACATCAGGTGAGAGCGGTTCTGGGGTACTGTCCTCCATGACACCTTCCTTGAACAGTGCTTGCCTTCCATTCTCTGAGGTGGGGGGGGGGGGTGATGTCACCCTGCCCAATTCGGCCACACCATTCTATGCTGTCTTCAAGGAACCAGAATTGCTGGGGATAGTCAGAATGGTGATTGGGTGGAGCAATGGATGAGGCTGACCAAAAAGGGGGTCCAGGTACCAAGTGTGGTCTTCCAGCAGGAGCAGTGGCAGAGAACGCAGCCTACCCTTGGGTGTCTTTTCTCCTGGGTCTCCAGGCTGAGTCCATGGGTGTACTGTAGCAGGCTGCTTAGGGAGGTTTCCAGGCGCAGCAGTAACTGTACGGCTCCTGGAGGGGGCAGGTGTCACCCCAGTGTCCACTGATGCTGGGAAGAGGGCAGACACTGCAGTAGAACGTGCTCATGGTAGAGGCAGAGTATTCGGAATGCCATCCTTTTGGCTTATGCAAATGAGATGCAGATGGGCAGAGGGATGTTGGCTTATGAAAATGAGATGCAGATGGGCAGAGGGATGTTGGCTTATGAAAATGAGATGCAGATGAGCAGAAGGAACTTCTGAACTTCCAGAACCAAGTAGTAGAGAAGGAGCAGAGGATGTGGCCCAAGGGTTCCTGGGATCCAGGGGGGCCTGTCCTCTAAGCGGTGCAGGCAGGAGTCTGGGGTGCTAGGTGATGGCTCAGCCAGGGCCTTAAGCATCGTCTGGGTTCCACTCTCAGCGGGATGCTTTCTGTTACCCTCCTTGGGGTCCATGGAGACACCTGTGTCACTTCATAGAGTGACACATTTTTCTGAAAATCTATTTCTCTCTCTCTCTCTCTCTCTGTCTCTCTCTCTTGTCCTTCTCTTTGAAACAGGGTCTCATTATGTAGCTCTGCTGTCCTGGAACTCACTCTGTAGACCAGACTGGCCTTAAACTCACAAAAGATCTGCCTGCCTCTGCCTCCCAAGTGCTGCGATTAAAGGCGAGTACCACACACTTGGCTTTGAAAATATCTCTTGCATTCAAAAAGAATGAACTTTTTCCAGATCTTGCCATCAAGTTAATAATCTGCCTTGAGATCACTTAAGAGTATGTACCTAACCTGCTGTCCTACTGTGTACTTAACCTACACTCATCCTGTTTAACCTGCGTTTAAGAGAACGTTACCAACCTTACGTGCCTTGGATTGCCCATGGAATCAGCTTTACAGCCTAAGCTAAAGCATAGCTTTAATCTTATGTATTCTCCCATGCTCCTGACCCCAGAATAATGTGTGTGTGTCTTTGAGTGTGTGAGTATGTGTTGTGGTAATCATTTACTAAAAACAACCAATAGGTTGGAAACAACTTTATACAACACATATCCACCATAAATGCTGTAAACAACATGTGGACACAGGCTGGCAGTGTCTGCTTGCCATTCTATTTGCTGTTCTGGGTAAATAAAATTATTTTTCCCTTGTAAAATTCTGTTAAAGATTTCTGTAGAGAATCAATCCCTCATTCCTTTCCCATGCTGTGTTTTCTGTTCTGTTTAATAAATACGGAGCAAACCCCTTTGTTAGGACAGACAGAAGAAACAGGGAAAGAAGCATGAAGAACTCTTTTTGTTTGTTTGTTTTGTTTTTCGATACAGAGTTTCTCTGTGTAGCCCTGGCTGTCCTGAAACACCCTCTGTAGACCAGGCTAGCCTTGAACTCACAGACATCTGCTTGCCTCAGCCTCCCAGAGTGCTAGGATTAAAGGCGAGAGGCCTCGCTTTTTTTTGTTTTTTTTTTTTTTTTTTTTTTTTTTTTGAGACAGTGTCTTTCTACATAGTTCTGGCTGTCCTGGAACTCACTACATATTCATTCCTTGACTCATCCTAGCCTTAAACTCCAGAGTGTTGGATCATATATGTCAAGCACCACAATACCCAATTAAACAGGGCTTTCTGAGTCACACACAGGTATCATCAGGATGAGGGGGGGGGGTCCCAAATGTCCCCTCCTCCCTACATCTCTAAGCTTGTGGCTGTGATCCATGACCCAGAGCAAGCCACAGGGGCAGAACCAACCTCAGGACCCTGTCTTGTGGCTGCTGTAGTAATTATGCTGGTGACCTTGAAGCTGACGTGGATGAGGCGAATGCATTGGCAAGCTTTTACCTTGACATGTGTTCTCGCTCTTGTTAGTAAAATAGTTCTTCCCAGAAAGGAGCCGATATCCCAGGTTGCATGTGCAGTTGTAGCTTCCCGGTGAGTTATGACACGTGGCGAACGGTCCACAGATCACACCGCGCTGTAAGCACTCGTTGATGTCTACAACCCAACAGGCAGGAGGGTTAGCTCCCAAAATCTGAGAGTCCTCTCGCGGGACTCCCACATCCACCTGACTACAGCCTGGGACTGCGTGTCAGCATCTGAGGGAAATTATGGGCTGTGCTATAGCTTGAGCTAGCTACTCCTGAAGGCTGAAAGCAGGCCAGCTCTGCTCCTCTCAGTCCTCTGGGGGTGAAATGGAAAGCCAGCCTCCCCGTCCCCAGTCCTAAAGCCAAGTTCAGGCACAGAGCCTGAAACCCAGGCCCCGCTCTCAGGACGTCCTACTTGTTCACTTCTTGCCTCCCCGTCTTGATTTCTTTTTCTGTCTTTGATGAAGCTGAGACCCCTGGCCCCAGACCACACCTTGTCATCTCTCAACATGCCCGTCCCCAAGCCTCTGTACCGTCACAGCTCCCGGTGGGTTTAGTGATGAGCTCTTCGACACTTGAGAAGCCTGTCTTGCATCGACAGCTTGTCTGATTGACACATTCTGAGTTCTCAGGGCACCTCCAGGAGGGACAGTCTGTGGGGGACAGATACTTTGGTAAGAAAGTAAAGGAG
Organism: Peromyscus aztecus; assembly: GCA_902168405.1. Taxonomy (NCBI): domain Eukaryota; kingdom Metazoa; phylum Chordata; class Mammalia; order Rodentia; family Cricetidae; genus Peromyscus; species Peromyscus aztecus. Next base: position 5,908 of record CABHPQ010176035.1, on the reverse strand, counting down.
GCCCAGTAGGGGGGAAGTGCCACCCAGAACAGAATCTTAGAAAGGTGTGAGGAGGCCCTTATCATCCCCAGCAGCTGCCCATCTCCTCCTGAGGCTTGTGGTTGGGAGTGGGAGCCCTGGTCATGGAGCCCTCATGTCCGATGGACTTACTCGGATCCCTTTCGGTTTGAGCTCCCGACAGGCTCAGCAGGATGCACACCACTGCCCCTGAAACAAAGCAGAGGATGGTCAGCTGGATCCCAGAGCAGAGACAGCAGGCCAAAGCTGTGCATCTATGGGCAGTGGGTGCTGACCCTGCCCAGGCTGAGATTCTGTAGTTAATACTCAAGACATCAAGCCCCAGTTCCCAGGGCTAATGGCACTTACTTATAATTCAATCACTCAGAATGTTGAGGCAGGAGAATTAGGAGCTCAAGGCCAATCCTGGGCGACAATGCATACTGAGACCCCGTCTCAAAAAAAAAAAAAAAAAAATCAACCAGGGCTGGGGAGATGGTTCAACAGTTAAGAGCACTGGCTGCTCTTCCAGGTCATGAATTCAATTCCCAGCACCCATGTTCACAAAAAATCTGTATGGAATCTTGATGCCCTCTTCTGGTGTGCAGATGTACATGCAGACAAAACATCCATATACATAAAATACATAAATAAATAAACCTTTAAAAAACTAAACAAACAAGCAAACAGCAACAACAAATTTCACAAAGTAAAGCATGGGGTGCATTCCTGTAATCCCAGTATTTGGGAGCGGGTACAGGAGGATCAGAAGTTGGAGGTCATCCTAGGCTACCTAGCAAGGTTAAGACCAACCTAGGCTGCATGAGTTCAATCTCTAAAACAAACAAAGCATAAAAATAAAAACCAACAATGCACACAAAAAGCCAGACGAGAGTTCCCAGATGCGAGTCTGAAACTAGCCTAAGTTAGTTATACGGTGAGATTCTGCCCCAAAACAAAACAAAGAGAGAAAAACTACAAAACTCAGGGGTTGCTTCCTGTGCCTCAGACACCTACAGCCAGAGGTTCGGTACCCACAGTGGCCTATCCAGGATCTGGGCACCAGACAGGTCTGCACACAGGTCGCTGGGCTCTTGGCTCTCCAGGCCTGTGGGGTAGAGAAAGGAACCCACAGGCAGCTTTGGATGTTAGACTATAGCTTCATTACCGTTTCCCCCAGTTGCCCTTTCTGTGGTGATGGAGGTGATGATAGCCTTCCTTTGTGGGGACAAACCCTACGTGACTAAGGAATTGACTTTTTTTTTTTTTTTTTGTGAGACATAGTCACTCTATATAGCTCTGGAACTCACTACATAGACCAGGCTGGCCTCAGTCGCACAGAGATCCGCCTGCCTCTGCCTCCTGAGTGCTGGGATTAAAGGCGTGGGCCAAAGCCCCCAGCTTGACATTGTCATTTATACTTAAATCTTTGTCTTAGTTTGGTCATTATGCTGTGATAAAACAACATGATCAAAAGCAAGCTGTGTAGGAAAGGGTTTATTTGCTTACAGGTTACAGTCTCTTTTCAGGGTGAGTCAAGGCAGGAGACTTGAGCCAGAGACTGAAGCAGAGACCATGTGAATATACGCCACTGTGACTGGGTTAATAAAGAAGCTGACTGGCCAATAGCTGAACAAATAGAGGTTAGGCAGGACTTGCAGATAAAAAGAGAAGGACTCTTGGGAGTCAAGAGAGCCAGACACAGAGGAAGCAGGACATGTAGAAAATGAGATAACAAGTCATGAGCCACATCTTAGAACTTAGATAAGAAATGAGTTAATTTAAGTCATAAGAGCTAGTTAGTAACAAGCCTAAGCTACCGGCTATTCATTTATAATTAATATTAAGTCTCTGTGTGGTTATTTGGGGAGTGAGCTGGTGGGACAGAACTGACTGGCGGGACAGAAGAGTACATCCACAGAGGAACACCATTCCCTGGCTGCTCCTCACAGCTTGCTCGATCTGCTCTTTTATATAACCCAGGATCACCTGCCCAGGGGTTGTTTTTATCACAACCAAACTAAGATAAAGAGTAAGTGTAAATGACAATGTCAAGATGGGGGTGGTGGCGCACACCTTTAACACCAGCACTTGGGAGGCAGAGGCAGCCGGATTTCTTGAGTACAAGGCCAGCCTGGTCTATGTAACCCAGTATAGTCCAGAGCTATATAGAATGACTATGTCTCACAAATAAAAAAATGTTAATTCCCTAGCTACGTAGGCTTTGTCCCCACAAAGGGAGGCCGTCATCACTTCCATCACCACAGAAAGGGAAACTGCATGAGACAGTAATGAAGCTGTGAGTTGGAGGCCAGCCTGGTTTACAGAGTGAGTTCCAGGACACCCGGAGCTGTATAGAGAGACTATGTCTCGATAAAAGGGGGGGGGGGGGGAGGCTGGCCCTTCCCACATCAATCATTAATCAAGAAAATACTCCACAGACTTGCCTACTGGTCAACTTGTGGGATTTTCTCGACTGAGGTTCCCTCTTCCCATATGACTCTGTAGCTTGAGTCAAGTTGACAAAAAAACTAAGCAGCACATTTACATTTAGTTGTGTGTGTGTGTGTGTGTGTGTGTGTGTGTTTGCCACCACACCTATGTGGAGGTTGTCTCTCTTTTCACTACAAGGAGTCCCCTGGACTAAATTTAGGTCACCGGGCTTACATACAGCAGCCTCCTTGACTTGGCTGAGTCATCTTGCCCACCTCAGGTTTGTTTGAGGCAGGATCTCATGTAGCCCAGGCTGGCCTGAAACTGGCTATGTAGCTTAGGATGACCTTGAACTCCTGACCCTCTAGCCTCCACCTTATTGGTTTATATTGTTTTCTCTCACAATGCTGGGATAGAACCCAAGGCCTTTGCATGCTAGGCAAGTGCTGTCCCACTGAACCTCATTCCCAACCCTTCTTTATACTTTATTCCTAAATTGTTCAGGCTGGGCTTGTACTTGAAATCCTCCTGCCTCAGTGACCACCAGGCCAGACCCTTGTCATTCTTTAGGAAAGAATGGCAGCTTGGACTATGTCTTCCGGGTCCCATCCAAGCTCTGACACTCCACCACCACACACAGCTACCCACTGTCAACCACACGAGCTGGTGGCAGCAGTCAGGAAGTGACTGTGGTGGAGGGTGGGTGACTGCTGAACACAGCCCTGGTACCTGCTGTTGTTGACAGGCATCGCTCCGAGGCAGGACTGAAAGCCTGAAGTAACAGCATTCGCTAGAGACAGACATCCAAGAAAGCAGGGGTGGAAGGAAAAGAAATGATGAGGAGGAAGTGGGAAGCAGGGAACGAGGAGGGAATCAGGGCTGGAAGGCAAGGAGTGTGTAATCCAGTGACCGGAGGCTGAGGCAGGAGGCTCTTAAGTTAAAAGCTACACAAAATTGAAGGGCAGCCTGGGTAACTTGGTGGAACCTGACTGAAGCGAGGCCCTGGGTTCCATCCCCAGGACCAAAAAAAGAAAAGGGGGCGGGGGGGGGGGGGGGGGGGGGACTGAGGGAGGAAGAGGAGGAGGAGAGCTTGGATAAAGGCACTTGCTGCCATGTCTCACAATCTGACTTCTGAGTTAAGAGCTGGGACCCACGTGGTGGGAGGAGAGAACAGACCTCTATATGTGTGTCATGGTGTGTGAGCACACACACATGCCCACGTGCACATATCCACCCACACAAAAAATAAAACAAAAAAAATTTAAAGATTAATTTATTGTAAGTCTCTGTGAGGGTGTAACTCCTTGGAACGGGAGTTACAGACAGTTGTGAGCTGCCATGTGGGTGCTGGGAATATAACCCGGGTCCTTTAGAAGAGCAGCCAGTGCTCTCAATCGCTGATCCATCTCTACAGCTCCATAAAATGAAAATTAAAAAAAACAAACAAACAAATAAAACAAAACAATTGGGCAGGACAGTGGTGGCGCATGCCTGTAATCCCAGCAGTCAGGAGGCGGATCTCTGTGAGCTCAAGGCCAGCCTGGTCTACAAAGCAAGTTCCAGGACAGCTAGAGCTGCTGTTACACTGAGAAACCCTGTCACAGAAAAAAAAAAAAAAAAAGAATTGGCAGCTGGAGAGATGGCTCAGCAGTTAAGAGCACTGGCTGCTCTTCCAGTGGACCCGGGTTCAGTTCCCAGCACCCGCGTGGTGGCTCACAACAGTAATTCCGGTTCCAAGGATGTCAGTGCCCTCTTTTGGTCTCCAAGGCTACTAGGCATTCACATAGTGCACACACATACAGGCAAGCCAAACAATCATGTACACAAACTAAATAAATCTCAAAAGAGAAAGAGGAAGTCTGGAAGCCGAGTGCCCTGTAATGCCAACTGCTTGGGATGCTAAGGCAAGAGGACTAACATCCCTAGCCTGGGCTACAGACCACAGACACAAGAGAAAGATTGGGGTGTAGTATGTGTGAAGGTGGGGGCCTAGCAGGTGTGAAGTCCTGTTTTCCCTCTCAGAAGAGGGGAGTGGGTGTGCAGACAGAAAGCAGGTGGGCGATGTCTGAGAAGCAGGGGCCCTGGGGAGAACCTAGGGGACAGAGTTGCTCCCAATGTGGGGAATACAGTAGCAAGAAGAGGATCTTAACAGGAGTCCTAGAGAGAGCCCTAGGGTGAAGGGCTGGTGGGGGGAGATGGATTGAGTCACTTCCTGGATGATTCACCCACCACTGGGCTGGCTGCATGCCAGGTTCTTAGGGGGAATCCTGGGGTCAGCCACTATGAGCAGAGTTGGGGGGGAAGACAGTGTCTCTAAGAGGGTCTCAGTCTTTGTCTGACTGGGTTCCCTGAGGCTAAGGAAGGACTAGAGGCTCCGGGGGAAACTCACCCCCTCGAAGCTGGGGTGACCAGCCAGGCAGCTATCCCCCTCAAATTAGAATTCCTCTTTTTCCTCCTCTTGAGCCATAGGGTTGGACACCCCCACCCCCCACCCCATCAGAACCCAGTTCCTCTTTGTGGGACAGACCACAAAATGATCTTCTCTCCAGGATGGGCCCTGGGGCAATTCAGTTCCTAAAGTATAATACCAGTATGTGTCTCTCTGTGTGACCGGCCTGGGTGCCTTCCACCTAGATTTTTGAGACAGGGTCTCAAAGAACCTGTGCTCATCAAGCAGGCTAGGCTAGGCAGCCAGCAAGACTCAGAGATCTATCAGTCTCCCTGCTACAACACAGAGATTACAGGTGTGTGTCACTGTACCAGCTTCCTTGACACGGGACATTTACCGACAGAGTCCTCTTCCCAGCCCTCAAGTAACTTTTTGAAAAAATATTAATTTTTATGTGTATGCATGTTTCGTCTGCATGTCTGCTGCCTGGCGCCTAGGGAGGTCAGAAGAGGGCATTGGGTCTCCTAGAATTAGAGGTATAGATGGTTGTGAGCCACCGCGTGGCTGCAGGGAACTGAACCCCCACCTTCTGGAAGAACAGCAAGTACTCTTAACCACTGAGCCATTTCTCCATCCCCTTAAGTAACTCTTTAAGACTTAGAACCATGGCAGAGCGGGCGTGGTGATGCACACTTGCAGGCCCCAGGCAGGTGGAACTCTGCTGGAGGCCAGCCTGCTGTACTTAAGGAGCTCCAGGCCAGCCAAGGCTACATAGCAAGACCCTGTCACAAACACAACAACAACAAATCAGTAGGGGGATTATCACAAATTCGAAACAGGTCCGGGTTACATAGCTACTGTGCCAAACCCTGCCCCAAAAACAAAACAAAAAGCTCAAAATGAAGTCAGGGCTAGTTGCACAAGTCTGTAATCTCCACCCTCAGAAGAGGAAGCAGAAGGATCAGAAGTTCAAGGTCATCCTTAACTACCATGAAATCTTGTCTCCAAAGAAACCTGAAAAGACTCAACAGCATCAAGAGGCTGGGGTCATGTCCAGTCTCTACCAAGATGAAAAAGATTAGTGATTAG
>CABHPQ010176034.1:0-51471 GCA_902168405.1 Peromyscus aztecus | reverse complement strand
ATCTATCTATCTATCTATCTATCTATCTATCTATCTATCTATCATCTACCATAATCACTTGTCCCATTCTGCTATGACAATATCCAGTCAAGATGAGGCAGGCTGTGTTGAGTTTAGAGGTCACTGGCATTTACCAGTTCTGACTGGATGTTCTTACACTCATCTAGGCATGGTATGTTTCCTCATTCCACTGAAAAGACCTCTACTCTGGAGCCATTTCCTTGGCTCAAGGTATACCCCAATTTTTCTTCTTCCACATACCTTCATTTGCACTAACCCTAAGTGCCCAGGTCTCTGGTACAGTGGCCAAGTGACCAGGTTTAGATGTGTTATTACAGTTCCTTAGTGCATCCTTGAAAATGTGTGCCTATTGTCTCTTTGTCTCAGAGCAGTACTCTTAATTGTGTCGATCTCATGGAGATGTTGGGAGAAGTGAATTAAATAATCCATATTAAATATGTCACCCAGTGCCTGGGGAGTTACTGTGATGATGGCTGTGTTCAAATCATCAGATTAAAGCAATGCCTTTGACATTCTCCACGGAGACAAGAAGTGGGCAAGAATCAGGAGAGTTTAAAATCACCCACTCAACCTTCTTCCTGAGCAATACTAGATGCCACTTTTTATTTTCTTACTTTTTAATCAGTACACGTACATCACTTGATTTGCAGAAAAGACCAAATGTTTGTTTTCCTGATCAGTGTTTCTCCCCCATTCCCTTCCTGCTTTCATCTTTGGGGGAAGTTGACGGCCAGAAGCTCTTAAGAGATATATGCTTAGTGCTCCCTGACTGCAAAAAGCACAGACATGCATCACACAGCTGGGCAACACTTCCCTTAAAAGTGGCTCAGATAACAAGTATTTGGGAGTTTATTGAAGAGGAAAGCTTCAGGTTCCAAGAAACTTCAATTTATTTGCTGGTTTTCAATAAATGATGTCCTTTCTACTATCATATATCTTCCTGGGGAGGCCATTCTGAAAGTTTATGGAAGTAGAGGTTTCATTTTAAAAACATCACATTTGGCTTTCCCTATCAGATCACCAAGAGAAACTAAACTGGTGTGAAAATGTGTCTCTCCCCTAACCCCAGTTTTACTGAAGCATCATTGATGAATATCAGCTGTATAAATCTAAAGTATACAATGTGATGTTTTACTATAAACGTGTATTTGTAATGATGACCACATCCAAGCTTAATGACTTACTAGTTACCTCACTTAGTGACATCAGTTGGTGAGGAGAAAATTCTAACCACTCAACACAGTGTTGTTGACTACAGACCCTGTTGGTCCACTTTCCCCACTATCAATCAGGTTGTCAAAGATTTGGTCACTCAGAGAACAGAGACTCATTGTTCACTATTCTAGAGGTTGCAAGTCCTGGATCAGGGCACCTATAGGTATGTGATGAATAGCCATTTTCAAGATAGCTCCAATGGTGCCTCCTCTAGAGGGGAGGAATGTTATGTCTTCATGTGGCAGAAGTCACAAATACAAAAAAGGATGACCTCTCTATCACTCTCTTTTTTATAGGTAAACCAATGACACCCATGGGGGTGGAATCTTCATGATATAGTCCCTTCTGAAAGCCACACCTCCAGCACCAAATTCACTGGGGACTATGTCTAAACTTGAATTTTGGAGAGCACAAAACATTCCCGCCATAGAAATCCCCAATCCAAAGTTGATTTTGATTGGTTAGCTAACTGAAGTGTTCTGTCCTTTGAGCAGTATCTACCCAGATTCTCATGTTCCACCTCCAGAAACTTCCTTTCTGCTCCTTGTTTCTGTGAGTTTTAGAGTTTACGTGCAGGTGTGAGTTCTGTCCTCTAACTCTGCTTGTATCCACCCCACTGAATCTTTAATTATAGTTGTCAGTCACACACATGCACACACACACATATGCACACACACATATGCATACCCTACTGAGCCCTTTTGTGTTGCTCATATGTGTGTTTTTTAGGGATGAACACTTGGGATTGGTTAGCTTATCAGGAAGTTTGTCCCTGAAGAAAACTGGTTCTCCCTGTCTCAGTTGATTACCTGTAGCTCTTCATCTAGGGGTGGGATATAATGGAGTTTGTGCCATCCACATTGATATCTGGATTGCTGGGCTCATTATACAAGTCTTGTTTAGCTAATCACGTTGTTGAGATTACATGGGTGCAACTTCCATGTATTTCTAAAAGACACTCTATGACAGCAGGAATTCTGGTCCTTTGGCTCTTATACCCTTTTCTGTTGTTTCCAAGCCTTATGTGTAGGTTGTATTCTTTCAACTGGGGCTTGCCATTCCATGGGCACATATTCTCTGCATTTTGACCAGTTATAGATCTCTGTGATAGTCTCCATCTGTTGCAAACAGAAGCTGCTTTTGTGAGGGTTGAGAACTATACTTACCTGTGAGTATAAGGATAAATATTTAGAAAACAGTTAAAATTACATTGGTTTAGGAAAATGGCAATAGTAAGTTCTCTTTCAGGGTCCATGTTCTCTCTAGCTTTGGATAGGTGGCTAGGTTTGCAATACCAGGTATGAATAAGTACTTTAGGTCCAATTAGACAGATAAAAGTGCCACTATTGCATTACTGGGGATATCTTATCAGGTTCGTCATTGTTGGGGTTCATAGGCTTTACATCTAGATAGGACTATTGATTACTTTTCGCCCTTGGCAACTTACACAGGACCTTCCAATACTGTTAGAGCTAGTTCTCAGGGAAGAGGCTTCAAGGGCAGTTCCATCTTGCTTCCTCCAAGTCCTGCGCAGCACTTATATTGTTTTTAGTAGTAGGGTCTTACTTTCAAGTTCTAGGAGGCAACAAAGGAAGGTTCCCATTGCCTGATCCTGAAGTTTTATGAGATAATTTATGACTCAGCATAACATTATCACCCCACATGGCAAAAGTCCATCAAAAATGTATATATATGCACACACACATTTATATAAAGTAATATTTTCCTATATCCTTATCAAACATCCTTGGTGTTATTTATATTTCCTTCTTTCCTTTCCTCTCCCACTGTAACTCCTACTTCAAGTCCCCCTGCTGCATTTTTCCTGTAACTCTCTTCAAAGTACCTGCATCTTACTGACCCCACCTCTAGAATTTATCACTTTTAATCCATGTGTCCAATGTTGGGCACTTCCATACACTGGCTGATGTGAGTGGCGATGCAGCAGATATGCATGCATGCATGCTTCCACTCATCTCATTGCCTTTGGCTGTGTACACACTAGTGGACCTGCAGGGTTATATGATTATGTGGTTGCTCACCAATCTGTAATGACTGCTCCAAATTACCTTTGGTCTAGCAGTGCACAAGGCCAACCTTTTTCCCTATTTGGAGGGACGCCTTCACCAGTCAGTCTGGTGAAATGATCCTGGGGATATTCAGACCTTTCCTCTACATGTGTACATACAACTTTGGCCAGTTGTGACAGATGTATGCAAATTCTTAGGGTGTATATATCTTTTCTCAGCACAAAGAGGTAAGGCAGGGCTGAGAGCTTTCTCTTTGGCTTCTCAGGGCCATTCACCATATATTCATTCTTGTGTGTTCTCATCCTACTAAGACATGCAGACAGAGGGTATCTGTGTTTGTTCTCTGTAGGGCACCTACCAAGGCAAAGTGAAATTGAGGCGTACAGAGTGCCTGGCCCCTATATACTGTGTAAAGGAGTCTAATGGAGACTCCACGCCATGGAGAGTCTACCTCATCCTAAATGTAGAGCAGGGAAGGGAACCCAATGGACATTTGTCTGTTAGTATTCATGTGATAGTAGACATCCATTCCTGGTGTTCACCAAATGACCATCACTGTGTGTTTTCCTCCTCTCAGGATGAACCCAGCTCTGGAATGGACCCCTGCTCTAAGCGGTACCTGTGGCAAACAATATCACAGGAGGTTCGGGATGGTTGTGCTGCGGTGCTGACCTCTCACAGGTGAACTGTCCTCTCTGATTGCCAGTTCCTCAGCAAGGCTTGCTAGCAATGAGGATACCCAGAGAATGGCACAGATGTGCCTTCATTAGTCCTCAATCCCAGGAGCCCTTTGGGAGACTAAAGCAGAGAGAGGTTATGTCATGTGGCCAAGGCCTACAGAGGAGCAAAGTTAGAACTGGAGTCTTCTCATGAGCTGTGCTATAGATCCACTCAAATGGTGGTGCTTAGGTGAGGGCTTGCCTCTGTTTGCCTTTCTTAAGGATCCCCAACTTCTTTCCCCCCAGAACCCCCCTATTCCCACCTGTAAATCATCTGAAATGCATGCCCAACCTGCTACTGGATCTCATTACAGAATTAATTTTGTAGTTAGAATTCTCCACCAGAGTCTCCCTCTCTCAGCTTAATAAAAGACTTACGTGCCATGCAGCAATACAAATGTAGATTTCATGAAACCATTACATGGAAAACAATAGAGTTTGGCTAATGACAACCCTGAAGTTGAAATGAAGAACAGGTTATAAATTTAGGCTTTATTTTCCTTCCATGTTTAACTAAAATATGCTATGAATGAGGTGTCAGGAACTGTTAAGATCTGAAAATTTGACTCTTATGGACATTTCATATTAACAGAATTATATAATATATATGCATTTATATCTGACTACATTCGTTTACAGGGTATTTAATGCTTATCCAGGCTATAGCATGTCAGTAATTCCTTCTTTATTCTTGCTAAATAGTGCATAATTAATACTTTAAGAAATAGGGATGGCACTGTGGTTCAGTGGGTAAAAGTGCAAGTCTGGGGTCCCAAACTTCATTGCCCAAACCCACAGTTGAAGGAGATCTTCTGACCTCCATAAATATGCCATAGCATGCATGCGCCCATAGTCACACACAGATAATATAACACATACAACACCTCACATATACACACAGAGAGAAATAGCAAAAAATAAATAAACATAAAGAGTTTAACTATGCACCCACACCTATAACATGTGGACACATCTATCAACATTTGTCTGGAATGGGACATTTGCTACAGTGAATAAACCCTCAGAGACACACAAGTACTGTTATCTGAATCCATTCTTATAGTGCCTTTCCTCTTGGTGGTGGGCATTCCACGGCCTTGGGAAAATACTACCCAACATCAAGATATACTTTAGCTTCCTACATTGCCTGAAAAGTTCCTCATGTTCCCCTGCTCGCCCTTCCTTCTCCCGACCTCTGGGAATCAGACATTTTACTGCCTGTATAGTTGTGCCATTTCCAGAAGTCACACATCTGGAATCCCTCCCAAGCCTTTCAAGGCTGGCTTCTCTCCCTATTTCCCTCATTTTTTCCTTGTTTGTAAGCCCATTGCCTCTCAACAGCGAGCAATATTCTATTGTCTGACTGTGCTGGAGTTTATTTATCTGCTCATGCACTGACAGATGCTTTGATTACTGACAAGTTTGGGTAATTACGAGCAAAGCTGTTATAAACATCCATGTGCAGGTTTTTATGTGGATATTTTTCAGACCTTCTGAGTAAATGCCAAGGAGCTTGATTGTTCGACTGTGCAATGAGCTCATGTTTGACTTGCAAAGAATTCCTTTCTCTTTTGGTAGCAATACAAATTAAACCTAGAGCCTCACACATACTAGGCACATGCTTTACCACTGAGATATATAACCATTCCTCCTTTACCCTTCATTTGGAGGCAAAGTCTCAAAGTTGCTCAGGCTGGCCTTCAATTTCCTCTCTAGCACAAGATGGCCTTAAAGTTGTGTTTTCTCTGTGTTAGCCTCCCAAGTCACTGGGATTATGTAGACCTTTACCACAAGGCCCCAAGTATCATCTTTTCCTTGTTATATTTTTGCGAACTTATATTTACATTTTATTATTTAGGTAGATGAGGTTATACATATTGAGTCTTGTTAGATCCCGTGTTAAAGTCTTTTGTTGGATATATGATTTCAAATGCTTTCTCTTGGTCTGTGTCTGACTTTGGAAATATGAATATGTAAAGTTTTTATTAAGTTGAACTGCTCTCTGTTTCTACGGTTTGTACTTAGAAATCATAGCTAAGAACTTTTTGTCCATGACTCATGAGAATGTTTGTTCTAAGACAGGTTAATACTGTTAGCTCTTCATAATCTTTGCTATACTTAAAGCTATTTTATATATAGTACGAAAGAGTCTCAACTCACTGTTATGCATAGGGATATACAATTGTTCCAGAACTGTTTTTGTGCGAAAACTGTTCATTCCCCATTGCATTATGAGGATGTGTCATGGGAAATCGGCTCTCTGTGAGGGCCAGTCTCCCTCTTCACCGTTGGGATGTGCCCTTGCCCTCAGCACACAGCATTGTCCCGATTACAGGACTTTTTGTGAGGCTAGACCAACAAGCTGTGGCACTTCTCCATCTTTTTTTTCTATTACTGAAGACTTTATTCACTCAAAAATTTGAGTCTCCTAGCCTCCTCTGTAATTTACTCCTGATCACGGTTTATTTAGAAATACTCTTTACTTTTCAATGTTTTTGGAAATTTTCCTAGTTTCTTCCTGTTGCTCTATTTAAATTTAACTCTCGTAGGCTTGAAGAAATTTTCTTTTGTGATTTCTATTATTGAAAATTTATTAGAAGACTTCAAATTACCTATAGCAGGGAACAATAAAGAAATTAAAATTTATTTTTCCATGAAACCTTTTTGTTGAAGAGTGGACGTGTTAGAGGGCATTGCATCTCTGAGCACTGAAAATAAGCTTGCAGTTATTGCCATATTTTAATTTAATATTCCTCCATTTTTGTTTCATTTTCTTTGCCAGATATTTATTCCAAGATCGGATAATTTCTGCTGATCTCCAAGTCCTCTGATTTTTCCCTCTCCCATCTTGAAACGGGGTGTAGGTTCCTGTCGAGTTTTTCAGCTCTTCTCCCAACCTGCCCATGCCGGCCTTCAGTGGCCTGTTGTTGAAGCTAGGCACGGAGAAAATGGCCCACAGTGGGCCACAGATTACTGTATTCTTTTTGTATCAGTGGCTTTTTGGTGTCATCAGACACCACAGAGTTGCATGCCTACTTGCCTTTGGTCCATTCCTGGAGCTCTAAAATGGCTGCTTTCTTAGTTATGTACAACTTTGTAGTTGGCTTTAGAAACAATTATTTGATAATTTTCTCACTCAAGTGTAACAAGAAGGAACACACCGGAGTTTTTGTTTTTATTCTGTTTTGCTTCCCAAAGGAATTTTTTTTTTTTGCTGAAACAAGTGAATTTGATACTTATTTGACTTTATAATAATGTGTATATGCTGTAGATGTCCACATTGCTCTGGAGTATTAACAATTGCAAACTGATAAACTGACTCTGCTTGCATCTGTTGCTGGCACAGGCATGGCCCTTGATGTCCAACCACGGTCCTTAGATGGGTAAAGTGGTATAATGATGAAAATTCTTTTTATTTCTCATAATATATATGTATATATATACATAATTATTATCAACTATTCTCTCAAAAAGACTACTTGTCATTGAGAATTCTCTTTTAAATCCTCCTATTCATTTGCTTTTACATCAATATTCTACATTTGCATATATACAGATTGATTTCTCCCTATTCATACAATATAAAGACGTGAATGACTCAGTGTGAATGAAGATGAGGGAGGCCTGGATGACTCTGTGATTTTAATGCAATATTTTCCTCTGTGTATGCCTTCTCACATAACATTCTCAGGAAAACATGAGGCAGAAAATGGAGAGTAGGAGGACTGATAATCATGCATCCTGGGAAGGGCATTCAGCTTTCTCCTATACATCCAATACTGATTCCAAAGTTCCAATACAAGGCTTTAAACCCCAGTCTCACATCACCACATATATGCACCATGCAAGATAATCATCCAGGGAAGAAAGTTCATGTTTACTTTGTTTTTAAGTAAATGACCAATGGTTGGTCTCACTGTTGACAAGTCTCAGACCTTGTATATTCTTCTTTCTGTAAAAGATAATCAAATTAAATTCTCCACCCTGAGCTCTGGGCTCAGACTTTGTTGTACCCACATGCTTTGGGGTTTACATGTTGAACATGTGGTATAATTCACTTAGACCTGCCATATCATTCACTCTAAGGTTGGAATTCACACAATGATGTTTAAGGTACGTTTAAGAAATTAGTGTAGACATGACTTCATGTTCTTCCCAGAACAGCATCATAGACATGATAAAACATGTTAAATTTCAGTTGGTTAATGAAACAGAAACTAGACCTGATGACACTGACCTATCATCACAGTGACTCTGGAGGCTGAAGGATTGAAATTAATTTGAACTGCCTCTGGGGGCTACATAGTGAGTTCAAAGCCAGCTTGGGCAATTTAAGGAGACCCTATCTCAGAATAAAAAGTAAAGAGGGAGCTTGGGTTTTATCTTGTGGTACAGGGCTTGTCTAGAAGGCACAAGGCTCTGGATTTAGTTCCCAGTCCTACAAAAATAAATAAACAAGCAAAGGAATAGTCAGAGAAAGCTATTGCATAGACAACATGAGACTGATTTAGACTGTTCTTACTACACATCCCCTAGACCTCACATTAAGCTGCTATAACAAACAGCTTCATGTTAAGTATCTCAGACACGACATTTTTGTTCTCTCACCTATCCATTTGCCTTGTTGACTGTGTTCCCTCAGGCCAACCCATGACACATGATTCTGGTCCCCAGTGGGCCTCTCTGTCCTCTTAATAAACTTTCTGTTTTGCTTCACTCTGAGTCACCTGAAATTCCTTCCTCTGAGGTAGTCAAGGAGAGAGTAGACCTTAGTTGAGGTCTCTACAGGGCAGGGACTTCCTAGGCTCCCAGCAGCAGTCCTGGGCTTCTCGTATAGTAAGTGGTTATACAGCTCACAGTTTGCATTTCCCAGTTCCTAGAAAAGAAATCATTGCCAAATATAATTGTCAAAATTTATGGCAGTTATACTCCACTGTCTGCATATGAAATGAGCCATTTTGAATTTCTGAGAAAATGTCTGTAAATAACTGGGCATTTATTGATTTGATAACTCACTGTTTTCATTTAAAACAGAATAGTGGGGAAAAGACATTTGCTTTTCAACACAGAACTAGGGATTGAACAACTCGTGGTCTGTTTGTTGCTTTGTTTGTATTTTTTTAAAATTGTTTAGTAACTATTTAGTTTGCTAAATTGGATTTTTATTTTTATTAATTCTTTGAGAATTTCAGACAATGGATTTGATTACAGTCATCCTCCAGCTCCTCTCTGACACCCCCCCCCCACTTCCTTACACATGCATCTGTGCCCTTGGTTTTATTTAAAAAAAAATTTTTTTTTCAAACCATCAAGCCCAGTTTGTTCTGTTTATACGGTTTTGGGAGTCTGGTCACCCACTGGAGTATAGTTGACTTTCTCAGGACCACACCATTAAAGGAAACCTACCAGTTAGGGGTAGGACTGACTGCATGCCACCTTCCCCTGCCATGCTGGGATTTTGTCTGGCTTGGTCTTTCACAGATTTTCTGCATGCTGTCATAATTACTGTGAGTCCATATGTGCAACTGCCCTCTTGTGTTTGGAAGATGCTGTTTTCTTGCAGCCGCCATCCACGGCCTCTGGCTCCCACCATCTTCTCCGTTGAACCCTGAACTTTGGAAGAAAGGATGCGACATAAACACCCCATTTAAGGATGGATATTCTGCAGTATCCACATCTTAAATGCTATCACTGTGTTTTGACACTTTAGTTAGAAGTCTGGAATTTTGGATTGTCAAGTATATCCAACATCGCCTCCAGAGTTTCTTCCACTACTGTTATGTTTGAAAAGTGCATTCCCATGCTCAAATCACTTCTGTATTTGTATTACCTGTGATTTGTTTGGGGCTCTTTTGTCCTCATGACGTTTCTCTGATATAAATTCAGTGTGTTTCCTCTTTATAATTCAGCATTGTAACAACCTCTTCTAGTACTGTCTTCCGTCACAACTTTTCCTACAATTTCCTTCCTCTAACTAATTTTAAATTTAAAATTTTCAGCATTTTCATGGAGGTGACTGCATTTTGATTTGCATTATATTCCATCTGTATTATAACTTATGAATCAAAGTTATAATAATTGTGATTTATAGATCTTTATAATCCTATACTGAATATTAAAATAACATTACAATTTAAATTACAGTTAAAAGTTTATCTCTAGTATTTTAAATCATATTTTACATGGTATTAAAATTTTGAATTGTGGGGTCTTGCTATAATGAAATGTTATTCTTTTAAATTTTTATACATTTTTTATTAAAATAGAATTACAATACTTTGCACCTTCCCTTTCCTCCCTCCAGCCCCAACCAGACAGTCTCTCTCAGCCCCTCTCATGTCACCTCCTGACTCTCAAAATGACAGCCTCTTTTTCTTTGATTATTATGGATACACTTATACATATTATGTATATATCCACACAAATATGTAAATACAAACCAATGAGACCATTTTGTTGTTTGTGTGTACATGGTTTCCAGGCTCACCCCTTTATATTGGAAAGTCAATAAGGGGACTCATCTTATATTCATTTTCATATTATAACAGTTTTCTATTTTTGAAATATTCTTTTCCTTGTTTAATTGATTCGAGATTTAATTTTTTGCTTGTCAGTAAAGTTATGTCATTCTTTTTGTAAAGAAATCACGTATTTGTTAAGATCCTCTGTACATGTATTTTTGTATTTTTGATGATTGCTAAATGGTTCTCTCTTGTATATTTTATTACTGATCATTCTTCCAGGCACATAGGTATGCTAACAACCTTCATTAAATTGGCTACCTAAATAAAATCTTAGGTGTTTTCAAATCAAGTTATTTCATTTTCATGAGTGTGCTATATTAAGTTATTTAATTTGGACCAATGATATTTTTGCCTCCTTTTTATTTCTGAAGCTTGAATAGGGCTCATAGGTTTATGGCATGGCTCATTTCTACTTGTTTATTTCCTCTCAGCATGGAAGAATGCGAGGCTCTGTGTACCAGGCTAGCCATCATGGTGGACGGCAGCTTCAGGTGTCTTGGCCCCCCTCAGCACATCAAGAACAGGTATTGAGTGTCTTTGTCTGTTTCAATGTTTCCTGTCAACTCAGCAGCACGATGCCTGTGGTAACAAAGACTCTTTCCAAACTGTTTGCTCCAATTAATTCCTCCCGATATTGAGTAGTGGATGAAGGTTCTGGGAAACTTAGGGCCAGTTAAAATAACTATAATTATCAAGTCAAAGACACAGCAGTTCCCAGGCAGTTTCTTTAAAACATTTTGCCTCCCTCTTCCCGAGAGGCACTGTGCCCTTGTTTGTTTTGACAAAAGGGGCGAGGAGAAGATGATTGCAGGGTCCAAAGTCTAGGGAAAAATGACCACCTTACACAGAGTGCTTCATCCAAAGGTGGTGCCACTGTGTGACTCACCTGCAGTCAAAGTGCATCGGAGTGCCAGCTTTTCCTACAAGATGCATGTTTTATAAAGGTGTCTGATAACGTAAGAGGCTAATAGGGGGTCACTGTGGCTCCTTTTTGTTATGGCTAAAGAAAAACCAAAGACTTTGTTTTTGAATCTGTTAGGTCTCTCCCTGCTTAACCATTGCTCCATGTCTTCCTTGCATCCACTCCTTGGAAGCTTAATTACTTTCTTATGAGGGTGTGTGAACGCTTTATATCTTGTTATAACTTGTGTCTCTTGGAATATCTTGAATGACTCCCCCTGCCTCTGTCTGTCTCTGTCTCTGTCTCTGTCTCTGTGTGTGTGTGTGTGTGTGTGTGTAAGGGTGTGTGGGAGTTTATGCAAGCCACAGGGGACTTTGGATCCTTTGGACTTGGAATTATAAGGTTTCGGTGAAAAAATGTGGTGCTGGGTTCTAAACTCTGGCAACCTGCTAGAGTAGTAAGCTCCCTTGACTTTTTAGCCATCACTCCAGCTCCATTGAGTGATCTTCTAATTTCCTTTACATTGTTTAATCATAATTTTTATAGAGAGTAGTGTAGTCTTTCCCACTTTTTATTGAAAATAGATTATTTTATCACATAATGTATCCTGATTTCCCCTCCCTCTATTCCTCCCAATTCCTCTCCCACCCTATATCTGGATCCACTCCCTTTCTGTCTATAGAATAATGTAGTCTTTTAGGTTGATAAACCTCTTCACTTTCATTGAGTATTTTTCAGGTTAGAATTATAGAACACTCTTGGCAGTTATATGTACCTGCTAGTTACACATACATGTAACTTGGAACTCCCTTTACTTTATGGAAACGATATCACTCAGGATGGAAATAGCACCTGAGGGATGGGTGACATGCCTCAAGCGGCTCCAAGAGAGGCAGTGTCATGCAGGCGAGTCCCCAGTGCTGTGTCCTGTGCTTCTGGCCCATGGTTTGCCAGATGAACCTGTTAGAAGCTGCTGTCACTGTGTGCTCTGCTTGCCTTTACTAAGTATATTCAGAAGAAAATAACACTTCACACTCTCTAACCTTTATGAATGCTTGTGTAAAGCTTTATAGCCCATTCCTTAATGTCAGGTGATTTATATTCAAGTTCAGCTGCCTGCCTTTTGCTTCTTTGCTAAAGTTGGCCATAGAAGTCAGCAGGAAGAAACCCACGGGAAGTCATCTGTTAGCTGAAACCATCTTCAGTTTCTACCCATTCCAAATTTTGGTCCTGATAATCAGAGCTGTAGGTTGAGGCTGAATTGTTGGTGGATATAAACTACAGAGTTTATTCAACAAAAACTTGTTTGTGGTATAGCCACTGGAATACTAAAGTTAATACAGTTTTTAAGAATGCAATTTGTGTTCTCCTGTAACAAACAAATGTATAAGAAATAAACACATGCAAATCCTATTGTGATTAAAAACTAAGGGATTGTTCCTGGATTTCTGTACCTAGGAGTCAGGAACACCATGTGAAACTAATGTGGAAAGAAAGAGACTGATCCTTCCTCCTCTTCTCCATCCTTGGAAATAAAGGGAAGTAGGCATTAGTAACATTCTGCTAGGAACAAAGAGCTCACTCTTCTCACCCCTAGCCCACCTCCCTGACTTGGTGGGGGCAGATCCCAGGAACAGAGATATCCCCCCACCCCCTGCACCTTACTTCATGGCACTGACATTCCTGGCCATCCTTTGTTGGTAGTTTGAGTCAACTTCTCATACACAGTGTCCTATCTTGTATGTCTCATCCTGATTGTCCCTCTTACCATGTATGGATAACTTCTTTCCCTAGGGTCTAAGCACAGCCCACATATACCCAATAATCAGAGAATGTTACCTAACAATACACACCCATTCTCCTGCTGCTATCTAGACACCAAGTCTCCCCCATTGCTTGCTTAGACCACCCTTGTCCTTATTGCACTGGTTTAAAAGTCCTTCAGGCCAGGAAACAACACCCTTGAAAAGATAATGTATTACTCAAAGGCCCCAAAATAGGGACCACACAGGCCAGGTGGGAAAACACACATGAGTTTCACTCTACAAACAGTTAATAACATTAGAAAAATGTACACTAGGACCTTCATTGTGTTTCTGTTGGAAACAGGTGACATGGTTTGTGGGGCGTTTACCCACCACCCCCACAGCTTCCCAGAGTTTTCTTGAGTGTGAGCAGCAGGAAATATTAGATAGAAGGATTTATTGTGGAGAATATCGCGGAGATAAACAGATAGAAAATAAAGGATAACCTCGAGAGGGCCTGGAACCTTTTCCAATGGGCCCTGACTGTCTCTGCCCCAGGGTTTTTATAGAGACGCCAAGGGGGTGGAGCAAATGACCTCCTCCCCCAGCACAGCCAAGTGCAGACCATCTCAGACACCTGCACTCAGGCCCGTGGTCCTAATCATCCTCTATGTGGATCTGCTGGGTAAAGCCACGAGGAACCCGAGAACGGCCCCCCACAATGGTTCAATCAGGCATAGGACTGAAGGACTATAGCATATGGGACATAGATAACTAGGTGTGTGGTGGCCCTAGTTTAAAGTGCAGAAGAATGATAGCTCAGTTATGAAGTCCCAGTGGGAAGATGTTGGGATGGCAGGAACTGCACAAGTTGGTTTCTTTCGGTAAATGAATTTGTATGAGATACTTTGCTGTCTTCAAAGCTGGCCACACCTGGAGGGAAAGTCTGTCTAGAACCAGTAAGGCCTCCAGTCACCATAACATTGGAACACACAACATAAACACAATGACTTGTCACAGGATCATTGAAGCTGAGCCTTGGGGACTTTGAGGTAGGGTAATTATGTCCTACCTGCCCTGTGAGGGTCACAGCGGACAATGTGCAGAGGAAGGCAGGAAGCTTGGGCTTTGCCGAGGTCTTGAATTGTCCCTCCCTTCCTTGGTGGAGTTTACTCTTCCCAACAATAGTGACTGTCATCTCAGTGCATTCTGAATACCATCCATTTAAAACACTTAGAGGTTATGGATTTGCAGCACCAAAGACCATGATTCTGGACTATGAGCTACTCAAACAACTCTGTGTGATGATGGCCATTGCCTGTGGCAAGTGACCGAGAAGAAACTGCAGTAGGTGACCCCCTAACCGAGGGTGTGTGTGGAAAGCAAGCTCTTATTTTCCCACTGATGTTGGTTTTTACCCAAGTTATAATTTAGGAAATGTTATCAACATGAGGGCTTTCAGTAAAAGTGAGGCTGTTTTGCTTTTGACATTTAATAATTTCCTTAGTGGATGGTCTGGAGGTTGCCCAACAGCCCATGTCCATTTTAGCACTCACAATTTGACAGAAGCAGACCTTCATGTGGTAGGTGACATCACATGGGCTCGTGGGACATGTAACCTAGAGAGTCTACATACTGTGGCAGTCTGAACAGGAAGGGACCTTTAAGTTTGAAGAATGTGAATGTCTATTGGACATTGAAGTAAAGAAAAGTTTGTCAAAAGGAAGATTAAATACTCTAGATTATATTAGTTTTTTTTTTTTTTTAACTAAAGGATCTGAATAGGAGGGCAAGCAGCAAAAAAAAAAAAAAAAAAAAATTAGATTTCAAAGTTGCCAAAGGAAGTCCTCAGGCAGAATAAACTTAAAATGGTTGTGCAGAAAATTCCTGAAACAGCTTTGGGCTTTGAGGACTTCACTAAGGTTTTTCAGATGCCATTGTTTTCCTGGTGCTGTTTGTGGGAAATTGTCTTCTGCTTGTAAGATGCTTAACAGGTTCCACAGCGCCCTGGAAGCAGACCTCCCCAACTGTAACAAAGAAAAACATTGACAGATGTCTCCTGAGGGGCTGCTATGAGCTGACCTTGCCTGCGTCAGGCTCGTACATTAGTCCATGTTCTCATAAAACATACAGATTTAGATGCATCGAATTGTGAAGATAAGGATTTAGATTTCCAGAAGTGGGTTGGACAGTGGTTCCTGCTCTTCCTTAGCTTGCTCCTTGGCTGAGAGGAGAATGGATAATGTCAGGGAAAAGGAGCAATTGGATGGGAGTTTTTTTTTTTTTTTTTCAGGCTTATCTGTTTGGCTCTGGATTGACCTTGCTTTACAGTGCCTCTCCGGTCCACAGGAGAGATGCACCCCTTTCTCCTCTCAGCACCAGTGTGGTCCCTGTATATGATTTAAGGACACTGCCTGAAGCCAAAGGGCCAATAGGTTTGGACACTGCCTTTGTCAGGATATTTGAAGGGTCCTCTCATGCTCTTCTCAATCCACCTTCAGTCTGTTCTGACTTGCACACTCTCACGGACCACCCCCCACCAGGGTCACTCTTCCTGCCCTGCTTCTCTGGTCTTGCTGATGCCCATCTCTTCCCCTGTTGCCTTTGCCTTCCCTTCATAGTGTCAGCCTCCTTTTCCCCTTTGCTACATGACTGCATCTCCCTTCCAAGTTACCTGCTTGACCGGGTTTAATTTCCTTGAATCTTCTGTTGAATCTGTGCTACAACATGCTACTGACATGTTCCTGGAGAACACTAGCGTTGATTTTTATCAGCCCCAGCATTACTTTATGCTCAGCTTCTGTGTTATTTGATGACAGTGACAGCCTGTGCTGGAAGCTTTGGTTTTGGAATATACAGGAGATCTGTACCAAGAGGAATGTACATGATCCAAAAATGTTTAAGTTTTGGTTCATTAGCAAGCTTATATAGTCATGGAAATCACCTAACCTTTTTCATTTACTAAATATTGCTGTGGTACTTTATTCTCAATCTAACTATCTTCTGTGATGCTTGTAGGAAGATAAAAACTGACTTGAACCCGAGAGCTGGAAAACCAAGATGCCTTAAATACATTGTTTGCATTTAAGAGCTGAGATCCAACCAAGTTCAAAAATCATATGGTAAAGCTGTGTGCTGATTTGAATGAGGAATGTCCCCCATAGCCTCCTATATTTAAATACTTGATCTCCTGTTGATGGTGCTATGTAGGGAGGTTATGGAAACTTTTGGTAATGGAAACTTGCTGTAAAGTATGTAGCAGAGCAAGGAGTGGCACTTTGAGGTTTATAGCCTTACCCCATTTCAAATACTGTCACACTTTCTACTTGCTTTATGTGGTTGACATGAGATCTTTCAATTGTCTTTTGCTGCTGTGCCTCCCTGCCATGATGGACGCTTATCCCTCTGGAACCATACACCAAAAAAATTCTTCCTCCTGTATAGTGGTATTTTATTTGTGCTGAAATGTGATTTTATTTGTATGTTAATAAATAAAGTTGCCTAGGTGTCAGAGCTATTAGCAAGCCATAGCGAAAGCTGGTTGTGGTGGTGCACGCCGGTAGGATTTGCTGAAGGAGGTGCATGCCTTTAATCCCAGAACTTGGTAGGCAGAGCTAGGTAGATCTCTGTGTGTTCAAGGATACAGCCAGCATTGGAGACACACGCTCCAATGTGTGTCTGGAGGTCTGTACAGACAGGCAGTGACGAGGCAGTCACGTGGTTGGGTTTACAACCAATGAGAGGGCAGAACAGAGAGTGTATTTAAAGACAAACAGACAGGATGTAGCTCTCTTTCGGAGAGGTCTCTTGGCTGAAGAAGCTAGCTGTAGCAGGCGGGTAAGGCTCTTAGCTCTGACCTCTTGGGCTTTTATCTTTACATTGGCTCTGTGTTTCTTATTTAATAAGATGGTTGGTTACATCTACACTCTTATTAAGTTGCTTTTGGTTGCACCAACAGAACAGTAACTAATACACTCTATTATTTCAATAAAAGGAGCCAACAATAGAATTCTGCTGATGGGAGTCAATTTAAATAATTTATTGAGTCTTCCTGGTTTTGTTTGGCACCAACTGCTCCCAATCCTGAGGGTGGTGGCAATGGGAAGATCCTTCAAACAGGTAATGACTTCCAGAGATATGAACAGGGCTCACAGTGTAGTTTGAGGGGTGAGTGCTCAGAGGGGAAGCTACATGCCTTTCTCCCCTACATCCCTTGGTCTCCCTGTTGCTCCTTTCTCCCCATCCCCTATAATCTTTGGCCAAGAAGATTATACACAGTCCTCCATACATAGTCCAGCCTGTAGGAGTATGGCCATACTTGTGGGGTCTTCCCAGAGACCTCCCCAGATGTGTTCTTTACCTTTCTCTTCTTGGCCATTGTTAAAACACTCTTCCCACCAGAATTTGGCTGTTTTTGGAGAATATCCACTTCCCTGATCTATCTTCTCTTTCCTAGAAGACTGGCTTCCTCTTAGCCCCTGCTACAAGGTTGTCCTGTTTCCTTATTGAGAAGGAAAGGTTAAAATATAATGGGAGGATCTTCCTCAGATTCAGGAGACTCTGAAGACATCCCTTTCTCTTCCTTTTGGCTCACTGACAAAGAAAAAATTCATCTTGTGAAAGCTGAAGAGCATACTCAGTTCTGATGTGGTCCCTTTTCTTGTGTCACTCTTACTTTTTTTCATTCTTTCTTCCCTAGTCCATGCAATCTCTCCTTTCTCCTGGTGCCCAATCTGTATGGCTTATCTGGTTGGTGTTCATTACCCTCTATTATAGTACAAAGTACTATACAAAGTACAGTATGTATGCCAGTAAAGTATTAGTGATGGACTCTTAACAGTGTTTGCTTTGCCATGTGCCAGATTTAGTGCTTTATATGTTGTCTCTGTTAGAGTTTTTATTGCTGTGAAAAGACACCATGACCACAGCAACTCTTATAAAGAAAATATTTAATTGGAGTGGCTCTCTTATAGTTTCAGGGATTCAGTCCATTATCATCATGGTGGGGAACATAGCAATATACAGACAAATGTGGTGCTGGAGGAATAGCTAGAGTCCTGTATCTAGCAGGCAACAGGAAGTCGACTGAGACCCTGGACAGTGTTCTGAGCATCGGAAACCTCAAAGCCCATCCCCACAGTGACATACTTCCTCCAACAAGGCCATACCCACTCCAACAAAGCCAAGTCTTATTAATGCCACTCCCTACGAGATTATGGGGGCCCATTAGATTCAAACTACGACATATGTAGGAAGGAATTTATTCCTCACTCTCATCCTTAAGTATTTATTGTGACTCCCATTTTGTAGGTACCAAAGGGGGATGAGTCACAGAAGGGTTGGGCCACTTTCCCAGGACCACGAGCTAATAAGTAGGAGAGCTGGAATTGTAACTACCGCGCTTGGTCTCCATTTGAGTTTTTTGATGTGTAGCCTATTTTGATCCTTATTTAGGTGTGTCTCATGCCTGTTGGGAGATAAGATTCAGCTACTCTAGAGCTCACAGCTTATTCAGTGTCTCCTCGACTACTAGGGTACACCCTAGAGCCATACAGATGTGGACTCATGCCTGCTCTTGCTGCTGAGTCTTCAGTTACGTGTACACCAGCATCTCTTCCTTGTTGATCTGCATATTGATAAGATTTCTGCATCTTTGTTATTTTTACCAAGACTTCATCCTTCTACTCATTTCTTATTTCTTGAAGAGAGAGAGAGGTCATTTATAAGCTATTCCTTTGAAATGATTTCCAAAAATGTTACAGACATTCATCATCCTTTCTTCATTCCCCATCTTTGAAAAATAATTTTTTCTTTACATTCAGCATCTTTCTTTCACATTTATAAGTGTGTATTTTTATTATTTTTTAATTATGTGTTTGTTTTTGTATCTGTCTCTTTATGAGTTTGTACATGTGAGTGCAAGTGTCTGCAGAGGCTAGAAGCTTCGGGTTCTCCGAGAACTGGAGTTAGATAGTGGTGACGTGAGCTGCCTGATGTGGGTGCTGTGAACTGTATCTGGGTCTTCTAGAGGAGCGGTACTCACTCTGAACCTCTGAACCGTTTCTCAAGCTCCCATCTTTTATCTTTGTGATAATATTCATTTTGTTGTCAGCTGTGAGCCATATTTTTTTTTCAAGTAAAAGAGCATCATACACTATTATGGTGATATGGGTAGGTTCATTGACCTGGCCATATTCTTTTGTACATGATGAAAATCCAATAGCTGGATATTGGCACTGGTTCACTGGCTCTTGTCTCTCTAGTTAGGTTGGATTCTAAACAGCTGTTGTTGCTCAGTTTATCATATCTACATGTAGGCAGCAGATAATAGAGAAGGAGGAAAGCCTGCAAACAGTGTGCCCACTCTTACATTTCCCCCATTAAATCCCATTTAGCAACTTGGGCTTCGCTTCTCTTAGTTTCTTGGTGATCATGAAGTCTCCTCCCACCCCCAAGACAGGGTTTCTCTGTAGCTTTGGAGCCTGTCCTGGAACTCGCTCTGTAGACCAGGCTGGACTGGAGCTCACAGACATCCACCCATCTGTTCCTCCTGAGTGCTGGAATTAAAGTCATGCACCACCACCACCCAGCTGATCATGAAGACTTAAGAAATATAGATTTGAAGATGTATACATTGCACTTAAGATAAAATTGGATTTCCGTTATTGAGAAGGATGCAAAAACTAAAAATAAAAACAGATGTTTGATGGGCTCCCAGCAATATGGGCCATTTTCCCAACTTCCTCAGTTAAAAATGGGTTGAGCAGTCTTAAGTTCTAGGAACCCTAGAGCTTCCATTTATGATTAGTCTCATGATTCTGAATAGCCTTGTATATTATGGAGACAACTTAATGAGTGAGCTCCTCAGAGTCTGTGTGTCTCTCTCTGTCTCTGTCTGTCTGTTTCTGTCTCTGTCTCTGTCTCTGTCTCTCTGTCTCTTTCTCTCTCTCTCTCTCTCTCTCTCTCTCTCTCTCTCTCTCTATGCATGCATGCATGTGTGCATGCCAACCTCTTTGGGTACTGAAATTTTTGTCTCACTCAGGCAGTTAGGAATTCATTCTCCAATCTTCTTTGTGTTATAGCCTGACAAGTCCCAACAGTCCTAATAGCTGCCTTCACTGAGTACATTCATAAAGCACCTTTAGGGAGTCAGTAACAGCTGCAGGCTGCACCTGCTTCCTTTTCTGGCCTTGGAACCAACTTAAGACTTAAGACTGACTGTCATAAACAGTCCCCTCAGGAATGGAAAAGCAGCATGTTTCTGACTGTGGCATTTATAACCTGGAGTAGACTTGGCTGACTCCTGACCTGTGGAAGAAGGAAATAATGGTTGTTTAGTTATATGTTATAGCAAAGGTTTTAAAATGTAAAGAAAATCCTTATGAATATGATAGTTTTTATTGTCCTGAGCTGACAAACGTAAAGCTTTGCAAACTGATACCACTGTAAGTATGTTAGCTATTTAACATGAAATATAGTCTTCTGCAAGGAGGTTGGTGGATTTTCTTTTCAAAGCTAAAAAGAATGATACTGCTCTTTGAGCTCACAAGCTCTGACTGTCAGGGAAGCTGCAAATTAATACATCACCTTATGTGACACCATATGCTCCATTGTGGTGACTTTGATTTAATGCTTCTATAAAACCTTACTATAAACATAAAAGCTCCGATTAAGACTCCATCACCAAATAATAAACTGTCTCATTTAAAAGTGAAACAGATCATTCGGTATGCTTATGTCAATTTCACAGATGGGGCGGAAGTTGCTACATGCGCACATGCAATGGCTTGGGCTGTGATGCAAAGCTATGCACTCATGCATTCTGGAATGCCACTTGCAAGTGTTTTCTTTGGTTTAAAGCATCATAGAATTCAGCTGCTACAATGAATCTACAATTAGTTCTCTTTACTAGAAACAGTTTTATTAAAGAAGAGGCACATGGCTTTGTGTCCTCACTATGTTTTCAAAGCAGCTGACTCATGCTTTATCTCATTTGTTTTACAACATCAGGTTGCATGAACAAAATTAAGTTGCTCTAACCTAATCACCCGGGAAGAGATTCACATCCTCATGCCTTTCTCATGCTGGATATTCTGATGGGATTCAGATTATGAGCAATGTCACCTAGAGCTGTCATTTTACCAAAGGGGAATACTCTGCTTTTACTTCTCAATGTTTTTCATTAAAAAATAAGGAGACTGCTTTTCAGCCACAACAAGGATGGGAAATGAAATGATGGAGGCCAGTGACAGCTTAGGTGTATGGAAATTTCGGCTGGTGATTCAGCCTCACTGTGGTTCCTGTCAATTAACAGGCATTTGTTAGTCTCCTTTATCAGGGATGATGACATGATGTCTGCCTAAAACCAAAGACTGTAGTGTGCCATCAGATATAGAACCAAGTACATGCTAACCTGCAACATGGCTCTAAGAGATTGACGAGCATTTTACTGTGAGATGCACCTCACTTGAAGTCGGGACATACCATTGCACATTTGTGCAGTTTCCTGGAGATTGAGTGGTGAATGAGGCATGAGCTCTATTGTACATAGAGTGAACAGAGCAATAAGAGTTAGAAAGCTTCTGTGCATGTGAGTTAAGGGTGAAGAAAGACGAGGATGCACACAAACTGCCTTATGGAAGGGCTAATAAGAATGACTTTGTGAGCAAGGAAGCATCCAGACTACATGTGCATCAGAGAGAGGTGAAGAAAATACAGCTTGAGTCCTGTTCTTAACAGCTAGACTATAAATGGGGGTAGAAGCTGGTTAGTGTGGCACTCACTCCGGGATAATGTTTAGATCAATTCTCCAAATGGGAGGCTATAATTCTAGGGTTAAAATGGGGAAACAAATGGAGGCAATGAGAAAAGGGCTGGCCAAGAGAAAATAGCTGTCACAGCTATTTCTGTTCTCTAGCTGAACACTAAATCCAGCGGACTAAAGTCACTGCTGTCAAAGCATGGACTGGACAGTGCTGAGTGGGAGGTGTGGAAGACATGTTGGCATTACAGCAGACTGATGGGGAGGAAGGAAAGGTGATGCGTGGAAACTTGAGAGATGGGAAGTACTGATGTCTCTAGAGAAATGGACATGTGAAGAGAGGGGAGTCTGGGTACTGGATATGCTCATTGGTAGGCCTTGGTGGGTTACTGGTATGATTCATAATGAAGAAGGGCTATTGGGATTCCTTTAAGGATGCTTTCTCTTACACCAGGAGAGGAAACAATGCAGGCTGGGTGCTTAGGGTCTCTTCTTACCTCATCAGAGCTCTGAGCCAGGGTTTACATATTCTGCAGATGAATGAGGTCAGAATCACACTCCTACAGTGCTGGAGGTTAGTTGCTAAATGTTTCGTGTGCATTAGCTCAATTAATCCTTATGGTATGGGCAATAATTGTTATAATAGGGAAAATGAGGCCAAAAGCACAAAACAGTCGGCTCAAAACACGGTTGTTATTAAAAGAAGCAATTTTGAATCTCACGCTCTTGACTGTGAATTTCTGTCCATGTCACTTTCATATTCTTAAGTGGCTTTACCTACAGTGAAGTATGTGTGTGTGTGTGTGTGTGTGTGTGTGTGTGTGTGTGCATGCATGTATAAGAAATATATGAAGCAGAGCCTTGCTTCAAACAATGCCATGGGCATAAATGTGATGATTGTCATGAGATTCTCCTGTGATATTTCCTTTCTGTTGCATTTCCTAAGAAAATGGCTTATTTGCTTTTGAACACAGGAGTAACTCCTTTTGGGCAATAGCATGGTATAGTGAAATAAAATGTCACAGTAAGATCTTTTAATTATTATTTAGTAATTAATTAATTATGTATCCAAAGTATTTAAATTTGAAACTGTTAACATGCAGGGAAAGTGATTAGTTTTAGCCAATGGGGAAAATGATAAACATTTTATATTACTTTGAAATTAAATGAGGGGAAACACACTTGCCATGCTCCAAGGTTTCTATCCTCTACTGTAAAGTTCATTGCCAAGAAAAACATGAGTCTCACCCCTTCAGTACTCTGCTCTCCTTCTCTTCAGGGATGTTTCTAGAACATATTCAACCTATTTATAGAGCAGGAAAACCTATAAGTGAGCAGAATAGGTATCAGGGGAAAGACTACATTTCCCAGGATGTGCTGCAGCTTCTTATTGCCAAAGGGACATAAGTGGAGAGGTGTAACTTTGTTGAAAGGACTACACATTTTTAGTTTCTTTCCTCCTTTCTTCTGGCTCAGATACAGATATGCTAATTAGACATGAAGCAGCCCCAGACTCCAGACGTTAAGCCTGCAAATGTCCCTTCTTATCTGTCACTCATACAAGGATGCAGACAGACTACATATAAAATAGTATTCATTTGGTTATGTGTTGTTTTCAGCCTGTGTCCACAACATTGTGGGGATAGACTTTTGTTTCCTTCTCTTCAATGCTTGGGTAGAACATAGTAGGTCACATACACTCCAAGTATTTGTTGAAGACATGAATGAATGAATGATCCCCAGCATATGGTAAGCCTTTGCTTAATGAGAATTCTTTCCAAGTTGCAATGACTGGACTCTAAACAAGAAATCGATCAGAGGTGGCCCTGTAAGCAATGGGCAATGTCTAGTGTAATGGACACTGGGTATTAATAACAATAATCAATCTCTTCAGTAAATGCTTCCACTCAGATCCCATTTATCTCGACAGGATGCTGCCCACTTTCTCTCAAAGCAGTGTGTTAGACACTCTTACTTGCGGCTTTTAGAAGCAGGACCCCATCTGTCTGTACTCTGTGTCTCCATTAGTAGGAACTATCAGGTGTGTGATTCAGTCCTAATTGCTGCCACGGCCTTGGCAATATTCTGCTGTCACCTTCTCTGCTGGAACACCAGATTCAGTGCAAATGTACTCTGGCCTGCCATGAATTAATGTGCAATGCAGACAGCAAAGGGGCTACAAAAAGTCCTACCCTGTAGGATTGTGATTCCTGACTGGGAATAGAGTCAAAGCATAAGAAAATGCAGCTTAGCCCAGAAAATGCATTTCTATTAGGTCAGAGCTAAATAACAGGTTTAATATAAATCCGAATTGGGATTGGAGAGATGTATTACTCTGGGTCCAACCCACCACCCCACATTTATTTGTATGGACTTCATGAATCCTTAACCTTTCCTTGTTTCATAATTTAAAACCATTTCACTGAATTTGATTTAGAGTTCCATTTTAATAAAGACATAAAGAACATGTGGACAATTAGACCTTGTTACAGAAATGCTGCAGATATCCCGAGGATGGCTAGGTAGGCAGGGTACAGCTGGGATGTGGCTTCACCCACCTGCCTCTCATTATCCCTTTAGAATCTAGGAAGCTTGAGGCTCATGAATGGGCAGCCAACATGTACAAGAGGAGCAGGGCTTTAGTTGCACCACACCTGTTAACTGTCCATTAGGCAAAATGCAGTCATATGGTTAGGCCCTAGGCAATCAGGGAATCTGCCCACAGTGGAAGAATATCACACAGTTACTTGCAAAGATCATAAATAACAAAAAGAAAAAAATTTACCATTATTCAAACATTTCTAACAATTTCATAAACTTGTGTTTATCCTTCATGGCTTTTTAGCAAATGCTTTTGAGCTATACTTAACAGCTGTCTTCTTTAAGAGATTTTTAAATTTTTATGTGTGAGGGTTTTGCCTGTATGTATGTATGTATGTATGTATGTATGTATGTATGTATGTATGTATAATGTGCATCACAGTGCCTGAGGAGGACAGAAGATGCCACCAGATACTCTGGAACTGGAGCTGTGAATGGTTTAAAATCCCCAGGAAGGTACTGAGACTAAAGTTGAGTCTTCTGCAAGAGCAGACGTTTTCTTAACCACTGAGTCATCTCTCCAACCTCAAGATCTCTTAAGATATATTTTCCATATCATATAATTCACCAATATAAAATATATAACTCATCAGCTTGTAGTAGATTGGCAAATATGTGCTCGACACTCCATATGTTAATTGTGAAACATTTTAGTGTTTCAAAAAGAAGTCCCACCTCTACAGCTGTCACCCGCCCATGCACTCACTCCTTCTAGCCTACACCAACACAGATTTACAGATACCCTTCCATTCACTCACCGCTTCTAGCCTACACCAATACAAATTTACTGATACCCTTCTGTGCACTCATTTCTTCTAGTCTACCACCAACACAAATTTACGTTAAGCCCTATAAATTTGTCTCTTTCTAAAATCTTTGATAGCTTTGTACACATATGTGATGTGTTGTGATTTTATTCACCCCCATTACCCTCATGATGCCTCCACTGTCCATGATGGAATGTTGTTGAAGGCCTTGATCCTGTACAGGGAGGGATCCATTGCTGCCGTGTGCTCCTGATTGCGAGTTTCCTCTCTTGACGGCAGTGTGTCACAGCACTCCTCCTTGTCCTCTCACTTGCTTTATTTCCACTCCTTTCCTGGGACATTCCTTGGGGTTGATGCTCAACGTTCACTTATCCTCCCACTTTGACCGGATATGAGTCTCTGCCAAAGAGAAGCCCTTCTGCACCAGGTTGAGAGCAGCACTAGTCTATGTGTAGAAACATTTAGAAGGAAGTTTTGCAATGTCTAGTTAGGGGGAAATGGCAGAACATTTCCTCCCTTAGGACTATGACCTCCCAGGTATAGTAGACTTTTGACCATGCTTATAGTACTATAAGCTATGTGTATATACTATGTGTATTCCCTCTCCTGGTGCAGGCTTCTAATCCACTCATGAGGAGGTAAATTACCACTGATATAGTCTTGCCATTACTGCACCAGTGGTTGTATCCTGCTTCTTAAGATGGAACTGCCAGCATACATAGCCTGCAGCAGCCTGCAGCTGCTAGTGAGACTTTTTTTTTTCTCCTAGAGTGCCTTAGGCCCTTTCAGTGGTAGTC
Source organism: Peromyscus aztecus (assembly GCA_902168405.1). Classification (NCBI taxonomy): domain Eukaryota; kingdom Metazoa; phylum Chordata; class Mammalia; order Rodentia; family Cricetidae; genus Peromyscus; species Peromyscus aztecus. Next base: position 25,390 of record CABHPQ010176034.1, on the reverse strand, counting down.
AGAGGTGGGTGTTTTCCAACATAGTTCTAACTTGATTTCTTTAAAGTGTTTTCAGAAATAAAATCTTGCCATTTTGTGGGCAACCAAGAGTGATGACAATAACTACTATTTTTATGGGATACCCTGGAACCTCTCTGAATAATATAGCTCATGGGAGATATCCTGTCCTTGGCACTGGAGTATTTAAATGAAAAGCCAATAGCTTCTGGGAACAACAATGCTCATCTATGAAAGGTGATACTATTCAAATTTCAAACCTTTTATATTTTAAGATTTTCAATTATTTTTATATTATAAAGTATTAGGTTTCTATATGGCTTTTTTGGGAGGGGGAGCTCCTTAGGGATGTTTAGCCCTACCCACCTCCATTCGCATTGTCCCCATCACCCTGCACCAGCCCCACTTAAACCTTTTCATGCCTGGTGTTCCCTCCTCTGTTTTCATATCCACCACATTTTACTGTCACCCGCCATTATTCCCACCTTGACTCCTCTGTGGTTTTTTGTTTTTACTTCCTGGATTCTATGGATGCACCTTCTAATTTAAATATATAAATCTATAAATTCAAAGCTAAGATTTTCATATTAGAGAGAACAAGAAGAGGCTTTCATTTTCTTGGCCTCTGTTACCTCACTCAATATAATTTCAAGTTCCGTCTATTTACTTGGACATTTCATAATTTAATGTTGAATAAAATTTCATTGTGTTTATGTGCCACACTTTTATCATCAGTTTATCAGTTGGTAAACACATATGTTGATTCCATTTCTAGACATTATGAGTAGAGCAGTTATGAATATAGATGTATGGGTAGGTACTGATATTTCCTTTAAGGTCAGGAACTCAAGGCAGAGATTGAAGCAGGTGCCATGGAAGAACACTGTTTACTGACTGACTTGTTCCCCATGGTTGCTCAGCCTACTTCTTACACTATTTAGGACCAGCTGTTTAGGGATAGCACTACCCAAAATGGGCTCACCCTCCTCTATCAATCATCAGTAAAGAAAATCCCCTACAGGCTTGCTCACAGTCAATCTGTGTGGGGGGCCGTTCTCGGGTTCCTCGTGGCTTTACCCAGCTGTGGGGGGCCGTTCTCGGGTTCCTCGTGGCTTTACCCAGCAGATCCACATAGAGGATGATTAGGACCACGGGCCTGAGTGCAGGTGGCTGAGATGGTCTGCACTTGGCTGTGCTGGGGGAGGAGGTCATTTGCTCCACCCCCTTGGCGTCTCTATAAAAACCCTGGGGCAGAGACAGTCGGGGCCCGTTGGAAAAGGTTCCAGGCCCTCTCGAGGCTATCCTTTATTTTCTATCTGTTTATCTCCGCGATATTCTCCGCAATAAATCTTTCTATCTAATATTTCCTGCTGCTCACACTCAAGAAAACTCTGGGAAGCTGTGGGGGTGGTGGGTAAACGCCCCACAAATCTGGAAGATTTGCTTTTTTTAAAAAAATTTATTTTATAATTTAATTTAATTTTACATATCAGCCACGAATTCCCTTGTTCTCCCCTCCCCTTCCCCCCAGCCCACCCTCCATTCCCATCTCCTCCATGGCAAAGACTCCCCTGAGGATTGGGTTCAACTTGGTAGATTCAGTCCAGGCAGGTCCAGTCCCCTCCTCCCAGGCTGAGCCAAGTGTCCCTGTATAAGCCCCAGGTTCCAAACAGCCAGCACATGCACTGAGGACAGGTCCTGGTCCCACTGCCTGGATGCCTCCCAAACAGAACAAGCTAATCAACTGTCTCACTTATCCAGAGGGCCTGATCCAGTTGGGGGATCCTCAGCCATTGGTTCATAGTTCATGTGTTTCCATTCGTTTGGCTATTTGTCCCTGTGCTTTTTCCAACTTTGGTCTCAACAATTCTCACTCATACAAACCTTCCTCTTTCTCGCCAATTGTACTCCTGGAGCTCCACCTGGGACCTGGCTGTGGATCTCTGCATCCGGTTCCCTCAGTCATTGGATGAGGTTTCTAGCACGACAATTAGGGTGTTATCTGTCACCGTGCACAAAACTTAAGTCCAAGTGGATCAAAGACTTCAACATAAATCCAGTTACTCTAAACCTGATAGAAAAGAAATTAGGAAGTAGTCTTGAACGCATTGGCATAGGAGATCACTTCCTAAATATAACACCAGTAGCACACACACTGGGAGAAACAATCAATCAATGGGACCTCTTGAAACTGAGAAGCTTTTGTAGAGCAAAGGATACAGTCAACAAGGCAAAGCGACAGCCTAGAGAATGGGAATCTGGAAGATTTGCAAGTATCTTACTGAGCAATTTGCATCCATGTCCTTTTGGGAGATTGGTCCAAATTTTCGTGTGTGTGTGTGTGTGTGTGTGTGTGTGTGTGTGTTGTTGTTGTTGTTGTTGTTTATCTGGTTCAGCTATCAGTGTAATACTGGCTTTGTAAACATACTTGAAAATAATCTTTTCTTTCTATTTTATCGATAAGTTTGAGAAGTTTTGGGTATAGTTTTTTCAAATTCTGGTAGAATTCTGCAGTGACTCCCTCTGAACCTGGGCTTTTTCTCAGTCACCGGGATTCCTTATTACTGAGACTTCAATCTTGTTGCTTGTGGATTTTTAAAAATTTGTTTTGTATATGACTTTGGTATGTCATATGCTTTTAGAAATTAATTTAATTTGTATTTTAACATTTGGTGGAGTGTAGGTTTTGGAATTATAGCCTTATGTTTTTATATATTTCATTATTATAGGTTGCAATTGCTCCATTAATACCTCTGATCATAGTGATCTAGAACTTTCTCTTGGTTAATTCTGCTAAGAGTTTGCTAATAATTTTGTTTTTCAAAGAACAAACTGTTTCACATTTCCTATTTATTTCTTTTCTATTTAATTGATTTTTGTCTCATCTGTCTATCTATCTATCTATCTATCTATCTATCTATCTATCTATCTATCTATCTACCAATCCATCTGCCAGTCTGTCCATCTATCTGTCTGTCCGTCCATCTGTCTACCATCATTATCTATCTATTTATTCATCTCTTTCTTTGCTAACAGTTTGAGGTTTAGTTTGTTCTTGCTTTTCTAAGATCTTTAGAAGTGTCATTAAAAATGTATTTGAGATCTATCCGACCTTGTAATACAGGCTGTTAGAGTTATAAACATCCCTCTTAGGACTATCTTCACAGTATCCCATAGGTTTTGTTATGTTCTATTCTCATTTCCATTCAGTTCTGGGAACTTTTAAATTTCTTTCTTGATTATCCCAAGGAGTCATTCAACAGTGTATTGTTTAGTCTCTTTGACTTTGGGTATTTTCTGTGGTTTTCTTACTACTGATTTCTAACATTATTCCTTTATGGGCATAGAATACAGGAAATCATTTTAATTTTCTTATATTCATTAAAACATGTTTTCTGTCCTAATTAGAGATGAATTTTGCAGTAAGTAAGGCCGATGAGAAGAATTTGTGTTCTGCAATGTTTGAGTAGAATAAGTCTATTGATGTTTAAGTCCATTTGATCTATATGGATCAGAATAATGACACCTGCTTGTTTCCCAGTTTCATTTGCTTGAAATATCTTTTTCTATTTTTTCACTGTAGTATAGTGTCTATCTTTGGTGGTGGGATATATTTCTTGGATGCAGCAAAATGAAAGATTCTGTTTTTTATATCCAATCAACTAATCTGTATCTTACTGAGGAAGTTTGATATTCAATTATTATTGTAATGTGCATAGCAATTCCTGTCATTTTGTTGATTTTGTAGTCTTCAGCATTTCTTATTGTTCATTGCTTAGCAAATATCTAGAAATATTTTTCCATAACTTCTTGTGTTTATCGTTCTCTACAACTTGAAATATATTTTCCACTATCCTCTGTACAGATGATTCAGTGACCATGAATTGCTTTAGCTACTTTTTTTTAATGGAAAGATTTTCTTTTTCTTATTATGATAGTGCATCTGGGTAGAGTGGTCTGGCTTGGCAGTTGTGGACTTTCAGAAATGAGATTTCAGTCTTCCATACTGTTCTTCTGGCCTTTAGAATTAGAATTTCTATAAAAGAAATCAGCTTTTATATTCTGATTGGCCTGATTTCATATGTGACTTGGCCCTTCTCTTTTCCTGCTTTCTCTTTAGTTTCTGAGTAGTACTGTTTTGGTTATGGGGAGCTTCTTTTAAGTGTTATATTTGGTGTTCAGTGTGTCTCTTATACTTTGATTGGCATCTTTTTTTCCCTAGATTTGGAAATTTTTCCCTTATTTCAATGAAAAATATTTTCTATTTTTTTAGAAAAGTAATATTTGATCTTACCAGCTGCTATGATATCCAGACTCTAGTTCTTGATCATCAAAGCAGTGTCAGGTATGGGCTTCATCTCATGTAATGAGCCTTACATCAAATCAGACATCAATTGGTTACTTCCACAAGGTCTGTGCCACCATTGTCCTAGAATATTTTGCAAGTAGCACAGATTGCAGATAAAAGGCTTTGGTTGGATTGGTGTTTACTTTCCTCTTTTGGTAGCCTACAGAGCATCTTTCTGCGTTGTAGACACTAGAACATGGGGTTAAGTTTCTATGTAGGTATCAGCTCAACCTCTCTAAGTTCAGTGAGTTCTGTGGATGTTATGTACAGCAATGGGTCCTTTCTGTCAGTTTGTGGAAAGCAACCTATTCCCTTGGCAACAGCCCTGGGTTGTTTGGGTATTTCTGTTGGACCCCTTTGGCCAAGAAATCAATTTGATGAAGCACAGTCCTGGCACTGGAAGCTTCATTTGGTGACAAGAGATGGACAGTCGGGGTTCTGTCTGTTCCATTGTTTGGAGACTTCATTTAGGATCTTCTTCATATACTATTGGAAATTGCCACTGCACTAGATTTCCATACCACCCCTCAAATTCTAGCTGTCTCTGTCTTGTTCCCTCCTTCAAACCCGTCTCCTCTTCCCATTCCCACCTGATCTTCCTCCCATTCCTGTCCCTCCCATACCCCTGGCTCTAGTCCACCGATAAAATCCATTCTATTTCTCCCTCTCAGGGAGATTCATGTGTTTCTCCTAGACCACTTCTTCTTTACCTAACTTCTCTGGCTCTATGGATTGTAGTTTGGTTATCATTTATTTAATAGATAATATATAGATATAACTGGATACATACCATATTTATCTTTCCTGGTCTGGTTACCTTATTCAGGATAATTTATTTTCTAGTTCCATGTATCTGCAAATTTATTTTTTAACAGCTGAGTAATATTCCATTTGTAAATGTACCATGTTTTATTTTTTTGTTATTATGTTGAGGGACATATAGGTTGTTTCCAATTTCTGGCTATTATGGATAGATCAACAATGAACATGGTTAAGCAAGTGCCCCAGTGGAGGAGGAACTCATGGATTGGTTCCTTATTCAAGTATCATCAGAGAGAATTCTTCCTGCAGCAGATGGGAACAAATACAGAGACCCACAGCTTGGTATTATGCAGAGAAAGAGAGAGAGAGAGACAGAGAGAGAGAGAGAGAGAGACAGAGAAAGACAGAGAGAGAGACAGAGAGAGACAGAGAGAGACAGAGAGACAGAGAGACAGAGACAGAGAGACAGAGAGAGAGGAGACAGAGACAGAGAGAGACAGAGAGAGAGACAGAGACAGACAGACAGACAGGCAGGCAGGCAGACCTTGGAACACATCTCTAAATGAGATGTCTTCATCAATTCCCAATTCCCTCTCAGAGCTCAGGGAACCAAAAGGAGACAGAAGGAGTCTCCAGAGGATTCCAGGAGAAAAAAACCTTCTAAAACAAATGATCAAGGCTCACATGAACTCACAAGACTAAAGTAGTAATCATAGGGCCTCCATGCGTCTGCACAGGTCCTCTGCATATATACTATAGCTTTTAATTTAGTACTTTTATGTGTCTCTTGAATGTGTAAATGAGTGGATCCCGATTCTTATGCCTTTTCTTGGGGCTCTTTTATTTTCTTCTTGGCTTGTCTCATCCAACTTGGATGTGATGGTTTTTATTTTATCTTTTATTTTGTTATGTTTTGTTGTTATCTCTTAGAAGCTTGTTCTTTTCTAATGAGAGACAGAAATGGAGTGGATCTGGATGGGAGAGGAGGTGGAGAGGAACTGTGAGGAAGAGAGTGAGGGGAAACTGTATTCAGATTATATCATATAAGAAAAGAATCAAGTTTAATAAGAAGAGGGGAAAGAAAAAATGTTTTCTATACCTCTGATATGGATTTATTTTCCTTCTATGCCCTTAATTTGTGAATTTTACCTTTTATAGTATCTCACAGGTCTCATATGTTTTACACACACACACACACACACACACACACACATCATCATCATCATCATCATCATCGACCCAAACGATCTTAGCCTTATATTCAAGCCCTGATATTCTGTCCTCTATATGATCAATTACATTGATGAGATTTTTCATTGACGTTTTCATCTGACTTACTGCACTTTTTGTTTCCATTATTATTCCAAACTGGGGTGTTTTTTTGTTTCTATCTCTTCACTGAATATGATTTTCATAACCAATATTGACTTCCTGTTTGTGTCTGTTCTCTTGGATTTCATTCAGACACTTATTCATATCATTTTTAAATTCATCCATGCCATTGTTTGTATCCTGTTTGGATTTTATTTTGATCACTTTTGAATTATTTGTCTGAGATTTCTTCTGAATCACTCTCATTGGTAGCCATGACTATGAGACTGATAATTTTTGAATGAGTTATTTTTTTCTAAGCTTTCTATGCTACTAGTAGTTCTACATTGGGAGTCATCAATCAAGATTCTGTTTGCTGGTTAAATACTTTCAGTGGTCCTGTGTTGAATTTTAGTTTGGTTCTTGGTACTCTATTTGCCTGGTGAGTCTTGGTTCCTTTCAGTGTTCCTTGAAGTCCAGTTATGGGAAACTCTTGGTGTTGCTTTCTGAATGGGGTGGCTGAGGTGGAGAACACTGTTTCTACCCTCACAGACTAGCATTAATTCAGTACACCAGAGACTTACTTAAGAATCAGCAGAGCTGTTTAATCCCTGAACTCATGAGGCAGGATTTGCGTGTTGCTTCGGGAGAGTGATAGAGAAGGGGATCCTTTGACTTCTAACTTAATGAGTTTGCATATGTGCAGGGCCTTGTGCTTGTGCGCCAGGGGTCAGTGGGACTCACACCTCTTGGTTCCCCAGGTGGGGTGTACACAGGATAGAAAAATGATAGTGGCATTGTGTGCAGATAGTAGGAGATGCTGAGCCCTTTGAAACTGGCTTGACAGTTTGGGACTGAGGACACAAGTATGCTTGCGGGGTTTTCACTTCTTCAAATCTCTACATTTTCCAATTGAGGCATAAACATGGAGCAAGGGACTGTACAAGGGAGGTGGGAAGTCCTAAGACCTCTAACGTGTCTGGACAGGTTGGGTATAGGGCAGTGGGAGAGCATAGCAGGGGCAGGAGTCCCCAAGGCCTCTAATCTATGTCTCTGGAGTGGGTGGGCAGTATGCATTGGAGGCAGGAATTTGTAAGACTTCTCATCTATTAAGCTATGTTGGGGACATAGGAGTGCGCCTCAGAAGTGTGTTGTGGGAGTAGGAGTCTCCAAAGTCTCTAATCTGCCTAGATGAGATGTGGATATAGAGCAGCAAAATTATGCATTAGAGGCAGGAAGTCTTCAGAATTATAACCTGTGCTGCTGGGTTGGGTATGGAGAATGGAAGTCCATGGTAAGAGTGTAGGACCCCCATACCTCTAACCTGCTGAGTTTGAGTTGAGCGTATAGAAAGACAGATGTGTGCACAGGAGGGAGAAAGTCCTAGGACCTCTAAGCTATCAGAACTTGTGGGGGAACAATGCTGCAGAAGTGTGCAGTGGCCTTAGGAATCCCAGAGATCTCTCACCTGTCCAGCTGGTATGAGTGTGCAGAGCATCTAGAATTTTTCTTTTCCTGATATTTGTGTGACATTTTCTGAAGGTATGTGAACAAATGCGTATTTGTGCCTGATAGGGCCATAGAACTAGGAAAAAATTCTCTCCCAAGTCTAAGTGGATGAAGCAATGAGTTTCTTAGTTTCTTACGGGAGTATAGGTGAGCCATTAGCTTATAGGAGCAGCAGTACTCAAAGGCTGCTGCTTTACCTCAAAGCTGATCCCAGCACAGTGACCACACATGGAAGCTGTGTTCCTGAAGCTTACCTGTGTGGCTCACAAGCAGCTTAGCTGACCTGAGACTCCCCTCCATCCAGCAAAGTTTGACGGCTTATACAACCATGGGGAAGATCTCTGTGACTCTTCTAACTTCCCTTAGCCACCCAAATATCACGAACCTTCTTCCTTCCTCCAGGAAGTATGAGAAAGTGGTTTCACAAAACTAGGTATGAATTTGTAATCATATATCTGTGATATATAGAAGGATCTTTTTTCGTGTAGCATATGTTCATCCATGACATAGCATGTACAATTCATTTGTTCCATTTAATGGCTGAATAATACACACATTCACTGTTGTCTGACTCTTCGGAATAATTTTGCTATAAGCATTCTAATTTTGTGAGTTTTTGTGTGGACAGGTTTTTGTTGCTCTCAATATGTAGCTTGAGGAGATTTCTGGGCTATAGGTGGATTCGTGAAGCCAAGATGTTCTCCAGATGGTCTGTATCAATTTGCATTCCAGTTACTAGCATAGGTTTTGACTTCTTTCCATCCTCATTGTTACTTGCTATGTTCTGATTGTCTAAAATTTTGCCTCTCCTAGTGGAAGAGAAGTGGCATCTGATCTGAATTGCTATTTTTCTCATGCCTGATGTTCCTAAGCAATTTTGCATGCACATTGGCATTTCTATATCATCCTTTTAAAAAAGATTTTAATTTTATCTTTTAATTACGTGAATGAGTGTGTGTGCACTTGAGTGCAGGTGTCTGCAGAGGACGGAAGAAGGCATCTGATCTTGTGGAGCTGGAATTACAGGCAATTTATGAACAGCTTAATGTAGCACTGGAAATACATCTCGAACTACTTCTGAGTTTATCTGCTTATTTATTCTATTTATACACAGCTGTTATGATCTACTGATTGTCCCATAACTGCTCTATCATTTGTAACAATACTGTGAACATAAATTACTTTAAAGATGAAGCCCATCAAATTGAAGCTCCTTCAGTGGACTAGTTCCTGGGATAAGTCTTTGAGTCTGGTCCTGATCATAGATGGTTCTTCCTAGTTGTCTTGCGTGGGTTCTTTCTGGAAAACTAGATGTCCTCTGGTAACCCTATATTTTTCTGGTGGATTTATTAATCTCCCACTTGCCTTTCAGTATAACACCCACTGTTATTAAGATCACCCTACTCAACAATATACACTGTTGAAATGAAGTCTGCTCTTTGGGGATGATTAGAAACTATCTCTTTTATGGCCTTTCCTTCAAGGAAAAATATCTGAGATATATGTCTTAAAGGGGGAATGAGGGACGACGTCATGATTCTTCCAGAGTTACATCCCATTTTAGAAGTTTTGTGCTCATTGGAGATGGAGGGCTGTTGGTTCAGACTTTCTCAGGTTGTTGTTCAGAGTGTTTTTCAATCCTCACATTGAGGTGAGGTAAGGGCAGTGGTATTCTATAGATTCTCTACATCTCTTGTCTAATTCAGAGTCTCTATTGCATGAAGCAGAGCCAAGTGGACAAACGAAGCTTTTGCCTCTCAGCTGGACTTAGCAGCAGCTTGTTATCGTTGACAGGTAGGGGCAGGGTAATACATGCTTTATCCTGCCTTTCTTGGAAAATGGTCTTAGAGGCCAGGAATGAAAGAGCCTGAGTTCTTGGACACATTAGTGTGAAATGGAATTTCTTTCCCTGAGATGGGAAGTGTGAAAAAAATGATAGTCTTGTTTCAAATGTGGTGGGCTACTGCTGATCACTATTTTGTAGCAGATTTTTGAAATGCTATTTTTTTTCTCTTTCTTTGTGCAGGAAGACCATTTCTACACCTTTTTAATGGTTACCCTTGAAACAAATTTTTACCACTTTCCTGGGGAATGGATACCAGGCTATTCACACTTTCCTACTACAAATCTGTTCATCTATATGCCAAAACACTTGTCTACACCTGTTTCATGCTGGTATCATACCTGTACCCAAAGAGACTATGCCCATCAAATGATCAGGCCAGGTCTTTGATAGATTCCATTTGACCCTACTTTCTCCTATATATTCTGGGTTTTTTTTTGTATTTTATTCTTTAGAAAGATATGCTTGTACAACTAAGTGGCATGATATAAGGTAAGGAACATTTATTAAACATCAGACTTTATCCTAGGAGTCACTATAACACAAACATTTGCATGGACAGCAAGGAGTTGCTCATATCTAGTATAAATCCCCATGCCACAAAGTCAGAAGCTGGTTTTCTTTCTTCTGTGTAGTTCATGCCTTTTACTTGGTGCTTGGTGGTGTCCTGAGTAATGTTGAAAAAATTTACCCTCTTCATAATTCATCCCCATACTTCAGCTACCCCTAATGCCTATTTTTCCCATGGGAGATTTTAGAAATCTGTGACTGGGTCCACGCCTGGATTCTTGTCCCAGGGCCTCTGCATTCCAGGTGGGTGGGTGGTCAGCCTGACCTGCTCTGTCTTTGTGCCTGGAAGGCTTGCTTTGAGTGTGTGCTCCCTGCTGAGAAGCTGGGTGAGTTAAGAATTTCATGAGATTGGTAATTTGCTGCTGTTTTTTAAAAAGATTTATTGCCGGGTTATGGTGGCGCAAACCTTTAATTCCAGCACTCGGGAGGCAGAGGCAGGCGGATCTCTCCAGTTTCAGGGGATCTGGCATCCTCATACAGGCATACATACAGGCAAAACCCCAATGTACATAAAATAAAAAAATAAAAAATAAATAAATAAAAAATAATAAATAAATAAATAAATAAATAAATAAATAAATCTTTTTTTTTTTTCCCGAGACAGCGTTTCTCTGTGTAGCTTTGGTGCCTTTCCTGGGACTCACTCTGTAGCCCAGACTGGCCTTGAACTCACAGAGATCCCCAATTTATGTTATTACACCATTTTTAGAAGTGATTAAAATTATTTACACAGAATCTCATGTTATAAAGGTTAGCAATTAAACCTCTGAAACTGAGCTCAAAAAGTGCCCTAAGCCAATCTCCTAAAAAGACTATGTGTTAACACAAGCTTACAACCACAGAAAAACAGAATAAAGTACCTGGCTCCCCAAACTGCTAAAGAACATTACTCTTTTACAGGAGATGACAGACCCTTGTAGCTTCCATCTTTGCACAGATGGTGTCTGTGCAGGTACATATGCTGAACTTAAGGCTCCCCACCTCAATGATGGCATTTTCTTCTAAGGTCTGACCCACTAAAAGCTCTTGGAGTCTCTATGGACATCACTTACAAAGTCAGGAATTAGATCACTCTTGCTTTTCTATGGAGTGTGTTCTTAATCGCATTCATAGGCTATGAGATAAAAGTTTGAAAGACAGTGATTGCTTTTTCTGTTGCCTCTGTAGAGATGGATGAGAGAACTTTTGGTGACAACTTCTGGCTTCTGTTGTGTGAAACAACTTGATGTAATTTTCTCAATTCCTCATCTTCTCAGAACTCAGAGCATAGAAGTTTGTGGTTTGACAACTAGGGTTTTGGTTCCTTTGCTTTGAGAAAATGAGCTGCTAGATATTATCTTGACCCAAGGGCTTATGGTGTCCTACTGAGAGTCAGTGGGGTTTTGCAAGATCTCTGAAGAACGCTAAGATCATGTTGGCTCCTATTTGGTTGTTTCCTTGTTTGTTTTCATATCATTATGAAGTTTTCTGTTAAATGGTACTAGCCTAGTTATTAGAATGGTATTTTAGTGACTTATAAATTGTTCTAGTCATCAGCTGCTGTTAAAATAGACACCATGATGTCAGACTTTAAACTTCATGAGTAATCATTGTGTTACATGCCAACTTTCTGTTTTAAAGTGAAAGAAATTTTTTCTTTTCAATATCAAGAAATATGAAAAAAATCATTCTTATAGTATTGTCAACTCTAAAGATATCTTTTTAATATCAGATATTATACCACAAAACACAAGTCAGATGGGTGCAGAGTCCTTAGGTTGTCAACTCACCACCATAAAAGCAAAATGGCCTGGGTGGTCACGAGGTGGACAAAAGATGAGTGATACTGGAGATGAGGGCACTTCCGTTTCTGACCTTCTGACTTGGCTGTGTCATCATGTTTTCAAATACTCTCCTTAGATTGCTCTGAAGAAGAAAAAGAAAGAAAAAAGAAATTGCATTTGACTGATTAGTAAAGAAAAAAATAGTTTTCATTACACTATACAAAGTTCTAACAAGGAATTCCCTACCTTCTGTGCCTTATCAGATCCTAAGGCACCTGCAGGGATGTTAGGGACAGTGGCAGGAAAGCCCATGGTTCTGTCTTACACACGGCAATGACGTCCTCATTCTGGGTCCAAGGTAAGTTTTGTTGCATTCAGAACTAAGAGATCAGACTGGAAGGGTGGAGGAAAAGAGTCCTGCTGAGAGCAGCATGAAGGGCACTGAGGGGAGAAGTCAGATGAACGCTGCAGCAGCCATCCTGGGGAGCCCACAGGCGTGGGCAGGAGTTTGCTCTTTGGTTTGTTTGTTAAGGTAGTGATCACACTGACAACCTGTATGTACTAGGCAAATGTTCTAGTACTGAGATATACCCCTAGCCCAAGTTTGACTTTTTAATTTCTTTCTTTTCTACAAAATATTCTCATTTAATAAATTTTTATGAGTTTTTTTTTGAGAATTTCATGCAAAGTGTTTTCATCATGTTTACCTTCCACACCCAACTCTTCCCAGATCCCCTCCACTTTTCCTATCTACCTACCTTTGTGTCCTTTTTCCATTTTGCTTTTTAACCAATCAAGACAAATTTGTATTGCCCAGTGTCCTTGAAAGTGTGATCTCCCACTGAGGCATGGTTGGCCTATCTGGGGCTTCACTCTTAGAGAAAACCTTCTATCTCCTAGCAGTGAACCGTTGCCGATAACATCATGACAGGGGTGAAATTTTGTACCCAATTCCCATCCCCATGCAGGATCTGTTGTTTGTTGCACAAGCTTTGTGCATGCTGCTACAACCACTGTGGTTTCCTACGTGCAGCTGTCCTTCTCTGTCTGAAGCACGTTGTTTCCTTTCAGGTGTCCACTGCCTCTAGCTCTTCCACTCTTCTTGCTTCCTATTCTGGCATCATCCCTGAGTCTCTGGAGGAGTGAGGATAGGATATGTGTTCCATTTATGGCAGAGAGTTCTAAAGTTTCTTATTCTCTGCATCTTGGCCAGTTGTAAGTCTCTGTGTTGATCACTGTCCACTGCAAATAGAAGTTTCTGTGAGGAGGACTGAGAAATGCAATGATCTATGGGTACAGTGATAAATCTTTACCAGTTGGTTTAATACTATCTCCATTTAGTAGATTAGTAGTAGTGGGTTCTCCCCTGGATCCTATGGCCTGTCTAGCTATGGATTCCTGCCCCAGTAATGGTCCAAGGTATGGGTTTCATCTTGTGGAATGTTTTAAGTCCAATCACAAAGTTGTTGCTTATTTCTATGATGCTTAACTTTTAAGTCAAAACCATCTATTTTGAAACTAGCATGGTTTCCTGAGTGTGACAACTATGGTTCTGTTGATATTTCTTCATAAAACTGTTGGCCCAAACTCTGAATTCTAGATCTTTGCCTACTAGAGTAATTAGAAAATAGCTCTATAGCTCCTTAAATTTGCAGTGCCCCCTACCAGCTTATAGTTTGAATGCTTATTCCTCTGTTGAAGGTGCTAATGGGGAAAGCTGTGAAATCTTTAGGAGATAGAACCTGCCTGGTAGAAGTAGACCACTAAGGGTGGGGCTCTGATGCTTAGAGTCTGGCCTCTGGTTCTGCGCTCTGATTTTTGGTCTGGTGTGATATGAACAATTGCCACTATAGGATCCTGCAACCATGAGGTTGCTCTGCCAGGCCTGCTCTGCCATGATGGGCGAACACTCTCTGGAACTGAACCAAAACAAATCTCCCGTCCTTTAGGTGTGCCTGTCAGGTATTATGCTCATTATCCTCTACATGCTCAGGAGAATCTTCTTTAAGAGGCGTGCTAATGTGACTAAAGCTTTCTTTTATTGAGAAACCTTGTTGTCTACCCATATGATCTTGTTTTTAAATTCAGAAGCTTTCTGGGGCTCTTTTTAAAGATACCGCCCCCCAGAAGAAATGCTATGCCAGATGGAAAACTCCATTTTATTTTGTTTCATTATTATTTGATAATTGTCAGTGGTTCTTTTATGCTAATACCTTGAATATATAACCCTCACAGTTCTTCTTGTTTGTGTATGTGACTATTGTGAAGTTTTCAACTTAAGGAAAGTTGAATAACAAAGACACTTAGGATGAAGAGATGTGCTTGTGGAATGAGTTCTAGTCTGTCGTAGCACTGCAGAAAGTAAGATGAATGACCAAGGAATGACCCCAGAACTATTCACCTTATGAAGAAAATATTCCACCTGTGGGCAATAGTGCACAGGTAGCTCTGAGGAGTGAAATGAACACACTGTTGTCACAGTGGCCATTTAAAGAACAGAAGTGTGGTAGCTATTGGAAGACATTGTGCTGTAAGATTGAGTTTTTAGTTGAACTTATGGATGTTGAATGTGAGTCTTTCTAGTCCCTTTGAGCTGTGTGAGATAAACAAGTTCTTTAGAACCAAATGAGATTTTAATTCCACATTTGTGTTGCAGAGCTAGAGACAGTGGTATAGAAAACCCTGGGGAATTAAATGGAATAATGTGTGCTTGGTACCTCACTCAGGATAGATGAAGACAGAACTATCATCTGTCCTCTCTACTGGTTCCTTGTCTCTCTAGAAGAAGACTGTCTTAGATACTGTTCTAATGCTGTTAAGGGACACCATGGCCAAGACAACTTACAAAAGAAAGCATTTAATTTGTGGGCTTGCTTACAGTTTCAAAGGGCGAGTGTTATTGACCATCCTGGCAGGGTTCATTAAGGCAGGCATGCATGGTGCTGGAGCAGTAGCTGAGAGCTAACATCTGATCCACAAACAGGAGAAAGAAAGAAAAAACCGGGTCTAGCATGGACTTTTGAAATGAAGTAACAATTCCTCCAGCAAGGCCACATCTCATAATCCTTCCCCAAATAGCCCACCAACTAAGGAATCAAACACTCAGATATATGAGCTCATGAGGAACATTTTTATTCAGACCACCATAAAGAGTCATATAGGATTGATATAATGTTAAGGGAGTTTTCACACAGATATACAAGCCTCATATCACATAGCCACCTATATATTTGTTACCTACACAATATTCTGCCACTTTTTCTTAGAGTCACTCTCTACGCTGTCTTCTCTGTCATTGCTTTATGTATCCTAAAGGTAAACAATTGCAAATCAAGTACTGAAGGGAGATCACTGAAAGTTGGCATATTGCACAGACACGAATGAGTAGGATGTAGGGTAGTGAGACAAGAAAGTGGTAAATCAGATGCCTTGGTCTGAAGCATGTGTGCTCCTGTATCTCCTGGGAATACTGTGATACACATGCTTGATGAGAGTTCATGTAAGACCCCAGGATCACAGTGCCCCCTGTTCAATAGAATGCCTCATATTCTATTATGAAACATCATTTAAAAAAGATATTTCATATTCCATTTCATATTCCATTTGTTTATTGGGAAAAACATATCAAGAGATGTGTGTGTGTGCATGTGTGTGTGTGTGTGTGTGTGTGTGTGTGATTCCTTATGAATCAAATGATAAAACTCAATTGTGTATAAAGAGACATCTAAAAAGAATATTAAAAGGGTATTTAGCTTTTATAATACTTTATTATTTTAACTCAAATACTAGTTTCTATGTCTAGAAGTTTTATGCCTGTAAATTTTAGAAAGCACACTTAAAAACCAGAATGGCAATGCACTTGCAGAACTTGCACATCAGAATACTTCCTTTGTATTTTTAGAAACCATGTATATTTCTTTATAATTGTGATAGTGATGTGAGCTCTTTAGTGTACAGAAGTAGGTAAAGAAATAACTAACAGTCATGGAATGTTCAATTAATATTCTAGCATTGTGTTTGAAATTTTTATAAGTATGTTTATACAATTGATATTCTATTGAGTCTATAATTTTACAGTTTATAATTCATGTAATAATAAGCATTTTTCCTACTTACAATTCTTTGTGGAAATATATTTTAATAGTTGAGAATAAAATTAACCTATTTTCATGAACCATTTAATTTTAGTTATAGGGTAAAATATTTTTAGAAATGGAGTCTGGAGCCAAGAACTGTAAAAGTCCAGGGCTTCGTCTGGAGAGGTCATTTCAGCTTCAGTATGTGCTTATTCATAAGTACCCTTTAGTGTATGTACTTGATGTTCCATTTGTTTCTGTGGTACTCAAGCTTCTGTTTTAGTATTTTGTTACACATATTATGATGAATAAGAAATGTATCACAAAGTACTTTTTACACACAACTTTGCCTCCAGATACTGTTGTTCATTTACCTTTACGTGATTGCTGCTATACAAATGATGGTGCATACTGGATAATCTTGGAGTGTTGGGTCAGTAAGTGTTTTTATCAACCTGTGACTCACTGGATATGCTGAAACCTTTTAGTCTTTTATTTAGCAATCAAATAAATACTCTGGGGAGTTTAGATCATTGGTACACTGAGACAGAAATGAGAAAGTAAACCTAAATTAAAAACCTAAATTAGATGTCATAAATTAATTTAATGATTTATAAAGATTTTATTAATTGTTAAATATACATGCTTTTATAATTTTATGTCTACAAAGTATTGCTGACTAATCTCGAGAAATTCATGAATATTGTCTACCTATTAAAGGGATATATTCCCTTGAAAACATTTTTTTCCTAAGAACTAAATGTTTTCTTTCTTCTGTTTCTCTCTAACAAAGCTAGAAGAGTGTTACTTTAAATGAAATGTAACTTTGAAAGAATTTAAAATATGAATATGCATATGTGCTTTTAGAGAGTTTATCAGCAATTTCTGGAATTTAGCATGAATTTTTCAAAATATATTAACAAAATATGCCCATAAAGACTGCAAACTACACTGGCAATGAAAGTTGCCATGAGGTTCTCTTTCCACTCACTGCCCCCTACACACACCAGCTTACAATCTGTGTTTACATTGTCTTGTCTGCGTTCATGGAACTTTTCCAAATAAACTGTGGGCTTCTCAATATCAAATAGAGTGATGCTCCATTCTGGCAAAATCCTGCACAGAGCCAAAATTACACTCTTTATTTATTTACTTATTTACACAGTGCCAAAAGCTATTCCAAATGACTCACAAGAAAGAATTAATTCTGTTCTCCAACAACCTTATTAGGCAGTGTCTCTTCTTAGCCTCATCTCTAGATGTGACAGCTGAGCTTGGAAATTTCACTCAGCTTTCCAGGGTCAGGCATTTTGTAGGAGGAATGCAGGCTGTGAGGATCCAGCATCTTTGTCATAAGCTCTTCATAATGGTATCAGAGTAGCTAGGAACATATTGCCACACAGTGTTCCTCCACCAGGACTCAATGCTGTGCCCATTCACAGCTGGGAGCCTACTTGATGGAGATGCTTCAAAGCTCCAGTGTCCTATCTTTTGACCTTGGGAAGTCCCTTCAACCACCTGGGCTTATGCCTTTCTTGCTTGAAGGATGGAAATGTCTACCCACTCTGGAGTCTTAGTGAAGATGGTTTCAGTAGCCAGTGTCAATAAGCACTCAGCCTCTTGTTCCTGTTTCTGAGGAGCAGGATAGCCATTGATACAGATCCTCTGTATGGACCTAGTGTATGATTTCTAGAGAATGCTGAATAGGAGTTGTAGGTAGTTCATCTTTGTCTAGGTTTGTAGCTGGAGTTATCTCCAGTCTCGCCTGGGCCCGCAGCCACTCAGACCCAAATAAACACACAGATGCTTATATTATTTAAACTGTTTGGCCTAATGGCTCAGGCTTCTTGCTATCTAGTTCCTATATCCTAAATTAACCCATTTCTATTAATCTATAAGTTGCCACGTGACTTGTGGCTTACCCGTACTTTACATCTTACTTCTCATGGTGGCAGCAGCTGGCAATGTCTCCTGACTCAGCTTTTCACTTCCCAGAATTCTCCTCTCTCCTTGTCCCACCTATACTTCCTGCCTGGCTACTGGCTAATCATCATTTTATTTATCAACCAATCAGAGCAACACATTCACAGCATACAGAACCACAGCAAAGGTTCATATGTATTTATCAATGCCCTCTGGCATCTTAGTCATGTGTAAATGAGAAGCTGTCAGCCTGAAAGGATGGAGGCTGTGGTCAATAGTGGTAAGAAGAGTTCCAGATGCAAAGCTTCTCACTTACTGCAGAGCTCTCTGATGGGTGGAACTCAAGCCTTAAGGAAAAAGAGCAGACTGCTGCCAATGCAGCAGTAACAGCCACTAACAAAACAAAACTTTGACTGTATAAATGTCCCACTTTTGACAGCCAAAGCCCCAAGCACATGACATGAAAAGCAGCAGACAGTAGCCTGCAAAGACCACCATAGCACTCGGAACCGGCGGTAGCTTTTTGATAAAACTTTATATTCTGGATGTGGTCAGAGATCCAGAAAATAAGGGTACAGATGGTCCTCAACATATTTGACCATTCTCAGGCTTCAACATGCTTTCAACATGGATTTCAGAATTCCATTAGAGGAAGACAACAAAAATTCAGAGCCAATCTCTCAGCTCCAGCAGGGCACACCCCTCTGAAGCTACTTCCACAAGATTCCTTGGAGACCTGAAAAGGATTCCCTAGTTCTCTGCTCCTGAGACTTCTGCTCTATCAGGGAGCTCACTGGAGCCAGCCTCCCATTGATTACAGGTGGAAGGAATTACTCCTGTCCTAGCTACCAAAAGTCTGCACTTATTTTTACACAACTACAATGGCTGTGATATAATGGCTCTAGGTTATAGTTCTGCTGCTATCAAGGGTGTAAATTTGTTTCATTTTAATCCCTTAAAAGGACAATCTGTTTTACCCTTAAAGATTATCAATCTTGAATTGACAACAAAGTACCTCTCCATTCTGCACTGTTTGATGTCTGTCTACTCCATTCTTGAAGGAAAGGCAGGCAAGAACTCAATTGGGTGCTCTCAAATGGATCATGTTATTTTAACAATGCATATCTGAAGTCAAGGCAGCAGACAGGATGACAGAATCCTGGACCCAGGTCTCCGGGGAAACTCACAAGGGTTATCTGTGTCTCTCTAACAAGTCCTTGTAGTCTTAAGCCATCTGTCCTTATCACATAGATTCAAGCTATAAAGCACAAACATATTATGGTCAGGCTTACCACGGGAAATTTACTTAAATGTCCATTTTTCCTCTAGTGGTACTTTGTAAGTAAATGATGATCAATCATAAGAATTGGACATACCATATTTTCTTTCTTTAAGCTAATTACTTTTTTCAGCTTGAAGTAATATGCTAGTTAGTGCTAGATACCATATTCAGTGCTTGGAATTGATATACCAATACCCAGAACAGATGCAAATTTCAATAATCAGGCTGCAAAGATAGCTCAGCGGGTAAAGGTACTCACTGTGCAAATCTGCCAGTCTGAGTTTTGTCCCTGGAACCCACATAAAAATAGAATGAGAGAATTCACTTCACAAAGTTGACCTCTGATCTCTACAGATGAGCCATGGCATGTGTCACTCATCTACTCCCCACAATAATAATAATTAATAAAAATAATAATAATAATAACAGCAACAAATCTTATAAAGCAACAATACTTTGATTAATCATGGCCCATTCAGGTCTCTGCTTTTTACTGATCAGAAATGCTGTTTTATTCCTAATACCTCAGATGAAGCTATAGCATAAGACACAACCTCCCCCACAAGACAATGTAGTAGGCTATGGCCTTTGCTTTTGCTTGACCACCAGAATTTTAGGGTAAGACCCTATTGCTGAAAACACCACACACATTGGTCATGTGTTAGGAGGCAATAAGGTTGGTGCTCACCAGGAAGCTTCCTCCCTCCTGGCTAGATTTTATAGCAGTGGAAAGTGCTGTTCAGGCATCTGAGGAAAAAAGATCATCAACAGACTTACCCAGCTGTGAGCCCTGTCAACTACAGTAATGACCACTGAAGCAAGATACACCCATGGGTGCAAATAATGGCAGGAATATTATAAGGCCAATCAACTGCTTTCTTGTTGGATATAAGGTATGCTCCACAAAGGAAAAAATGTGCCTGGTTCTATAACTTCTGACTAAGAAACCATGATTAGGGAGCTCACAGGCTCTGGGCACAATTGCCTACTAGTATTCTACTAAAAGACATAATATCAAACTGCCTTCTAAATAGGATTAGTGGCAATGGATTAGTGCTTCTCTCAGAACTTATCTCTCAGAAGATTCTTTGTCCAGTGGACAGTGGTTGGTGAAGAATCATAACTCACTAAAGTACCAAGGATATGTATCAATGGAGGGCTCATCCACAAATGGGACATCTCTATCAACCTCCCCAAAGCCCAGGGAGCATCATAAAAGGGAGGAAGACTGGAGTGAACCCGCATCTTCCGAACATGACCAGACAACTGCACGATGAACTCACAGCAGCTATGGTGCCCTTCACAAGACCTGCATAAGACCAAGCCAACCAACATTTTATCAGGGAGGGGAAATGAGTTTTTAAATCTCCACCCTAAATGATGGCTTCTGTAGGATGGAAAGTCAGTTTTCTTGCAGACCAAGCTCCAGTCATTGACCCCACACCCAGAGCTATATTGGCAACACAAATTGGATTCAATGGGTTATTAAAGATTCTCCACTGAGGCTGACTTAAAACTGGAAAATGATGTTTTTACATAATAGACAAAAAAGTCCTTAAGTTGCTTCTGTATTCCTTTTCATCTTCTCCCAGCTACATTTTAATCATTGCAGGCCTTGAAGCAACACATGTAGAAATGTGCTTCCCAGGCTGGTCTCCAGGGCAACCTCTGACTTCCTCTAACTCAGCACTCTGCCTTCATGATTTGCGTTTTCACCCTAGCTCTTTTATCGACTATGTGCTGATTTCTGGAGTTGCTGATTTGTTTTTAAAGTTTAGCCAATGTCTCTGTCAGTGTAAGCAAGTGACAGTAAGTATACAATGGACTTAAAGTTAAACCCTCCATATTATGTATTTGAGAATTCAAATACCCCGGCAATTTAAAATAGTTACTAACATTCTCTAGGTCTGTACAAATCGCCTTATAATACCACCAGTGTAAATCAATAATAACAGATGTATAATACTACACTTATTTTTTTTGACTCAGGTTTGGTGATGGTTATACAGTCAAAGTTTGGCTCCAGAAAGAAGGAAGTCAACCTAGTGCCGTTTCTGACTGCTTGAAGCTCCATTTTCCAGGAATTCAGTTTAAGGTATGTTATGTGACTTCTCAAGAGAATTCAAGAACAGATGTCTATTCATCCAAGACAAGGCATTGATGACAAGTTAAAGAAGGATAACCCTTAGGACTAGTTCAGTGAACCAATGAGTTTATTGGGGTTACTTACAGGAGTGTGAACTACTCAAGGGCAGTGGTATCACTGAATAACCAGCTCCAGGATGAGTGACTAGTCACCTAAACTGCACCCCTGGTATTCTCTTCACCACTTGATGGCAGCTCTAGTGGAGAGAGTACCAGCCGTCCTGTTATTATTTTCTGCTTTAATAACCTTGGAGAAGGCCTTCATGAATTTTGTGATTTTTTTTTCCTGAGCCTTATGAGTTTCCTAGGTTTCTTTTCTTATGAGTTTACCCTCCCTCCAGGAGGGGATGTTTCAAGTGGGATGAATCAGCTACATGTGGAGGTAATCCTAATAGCCTGTGTTACTGTTTTTAGCCAAAAGCATATTTTACATTACTAGTCATTCTTCTGTTTTATTTTGTACTGCCAAAAGACAGACCTATGATTTTTTTTTTGCCTCTTTGTGAATTATTAGCCATGTTTCAACCAAAATGAACCTGGATGGTGGACATTGCTCGATCACTCTGATAGATGACAGGGCTGCTTGGCCACTTATTGAACAGCCCAGAGAAGACTGTGCTCACACATGCTCTCCCCTCTTAACCTGCTCACAGCTCCATTGCGTAGCTTGTTTCATTTGCTTGGAGGATTGCAGAAATCAGTTTCTTCTATGTATTTGCTACAGGGTTTATAAGCTTGATAATTTTCACATTCTATAAGCTTGGAAATTTCCACATTTTTTTAAATGAAAATAACCATATGCTTGGAACTATAATTGTTGACATTGATGTGACCAAGTATGGTACATGGGCCAGGAGTATCTTCAATAGATGATATCCTTCAGGCACACAGAATGGCAGGCTCCAACCCACTGAGTCTGAATTGACATTTTTAAAAGGTAATTAGGTTGTTCATCTACACATTGAAGTTTTGAAAGCACTCAGGACAGTTCTTCCTTTTCTTTTCTGTCTTTCTTGTTTATTGTTTGCATGTTTTGCATAATCATGCTATGTAGAGTGACTAGTCTGAAGCTGACTATCCAGCTAAAGTTAGACCTGAATGTGGACCAGACCTCGTCCCTCAGCTTCCCAAGCATGAGTTTACAAGTGTGGGCCACTATGCTTGCTTATAATTATTTTCCGAGGTTCATTTATTTCTATTTTATGTGTATTGGTATTTTGCCTGTGTGAGTGTCTGTGTGACAGATGAGTGCAGTCCTCCTATTTCCAGAGGTCAGAAGAGGGAATTGTGTCCTCTGGAACTGGAGCTACAGAATGTTGTGAGCTCCCATGTGGGTGCTGGGAATTGAACCCAGATCCTCTAGAAGAGCAGTCCATACCCTTAAC
This sequence comes from Peromyscus aztecus, assembly GCA_902168405.1. Taxonomy (NCBI): domain Eukaryota; kingdom Metazoa; phylum Chordata; class Mammalia; order Rodentia; family Cricetidae; genus Peromyscus; species Peromyscus aztecus. The sequence continues at coordinate 2,476 of CABHPQ010176034.1, read as the reverse complement.
CACTGAGCCATCTCTCCAGCCTCGTTTGTAAATGTTTAGACAACAGTTATTCTTATGTATCGTAGCTTCTAACAAGTAATAGGGATTAAGTAGCCATTCTTTTATTCATTTTAACAAATAACCCATGAGACACTATCATTCGTGTTCCAGTACTATTCTAAAAGACATGGTAAAAAACAAATGTTCTTATCTCTATGGGGAAGCATGAAAACAAGAATCAGAGTGAGTAAATTTCTTGCCAAAAGTAGCTCAGCTAATGCAGAAGAAAACTGGGACCCAAGAATCCCATGATGCTTGTGAAGTTCAGGGAACCCTCAGATATTTCCATGAAGCTGTGTTCTCCGCCTCTTTCTGGAGCATCTGTAGGTGACTTCTGGCCATTTAAGCCTATCCTAGTGCTTATGACAAGGTGGGACAGAGTGGGGCAGGGCATAATCTCAATCCAAGTGAATGCTACTTCTCTAATGAGCCTCAGGGTGAACAGTCAGCAATAAGTGTTCATTAGTGACTCCCAACATTAACCTACACACATCACCAGTAATCAACACGTGTGGCTCTAAAAACACATTTGAATTTATTTACAATGAAATGTAGTGTAATTAAGTTTGTTCAGTGATATCTATTCCTGACTTCTCATATTTTGTGACTCTTAGGGGCAGCGCCTTAATTTGCTGGAATACCATGTACAAAAAAGTTGGGAGTGTCTAGCTGACTTGTTCAAAGTTCTGGAGAACAACAAGAGCATCCTGAATATCAAGCATTACTCCATCAGCCAGACCACTCTGGAGCAGGTATGCCACCTCAAACAACGCAACATGCTGTTCTTGTGTATAATTATCAAACCTTATCCAGCAAACTTTAAAAACAGTTAGATTGCTTCTTCAGCACACCACTTCTTTTAATTAACCATACTCAGTTTTTCAAAAGCCTAGTGAGGATGGTGAAAGTTAGAAAGCTTGTCTATCAGATATGCTTCATCCAATGTATAGAGCTTTCATTTGCTCATGGAGGCCTGGGACAGTCCCTTCTGTTAAACTTCCCTTTTCTGACTTATTCAATCCCAAATGATAGATTCGATTCTGCAGTAGAACAATAGTTAAATCTGAGGAAAATAAGGGCTTGTTGTCCTAAGAGTACCAGGCATGTAAAGTTATTAAAACTTCAAGGTATTGATACTTTCCAGGGGACTTAGTCTTTATTCCTGGAGCTGACTGCTCAATGGATTAGGGTAGTAAAAAGGCACGATGTCTACCTTTTCATTTTTTTTGTAATTAAAAGATAATTACATCATTCCTGCCTCCTTCATTTTCTTCCTCCAAGCACTCCCATGTACCTCTTCCTGCTTTCTCTCGAATGCATTAATATTATTACATATGTATGTGTATAAATGTATAAATTCATTCTGCTGAGTCCATTTAGTTTTGTTTGCGTGTGAATGGTTTTAGAGCTGAATATTTGATAGCGAATATCCACCAATTATGGGTTTCCCTTCTGGGTAAGACTGATTCTCCCTCTCTTGATAGGCATTAATTGCCTGTAGTTCTTTCTCTAGGGGTGAGGCCTTGTGAGATATTACCCATCTATGTTGGCATGTCAGCTGGGGTAGTCATTTTTCAGGCCTTGTTTAGGTTGCCATATTGTTGAGATTTCATGAATGTAACTTTCCTTCCATATCTAGAATACATAGTCTCACAGCAGAGTTCTTGGTCCTTTTGACCTTTTGTTATTTTTGTTAGATGGTTGGACAATGTTTTCTTTTATAATAATCAATACCAAAGGTCCAATGTTCTCATGAACTAGTAACTGTTTTCATTAATTCTTTCAGGTGTTTGTTAATTTTGCCACTGAACAGCTGCAAATTCCACACTTTCCTGTTGATCCACCGTCCACTGATGGTCACCATCTGTACTACTCACGTATCTAGGCAGGAGGAGTAAGCCTGTCCTTCATGACAGTTCATCAAAGACCAGACACAGGCACAGCTGAGGATTGGGAAGAAATGCTCAGGCAGTCATGCATTCTCTTCTTCAATTTCTAATTCAAAACTCTTTCCTTATTAATAACCAACAAACTGCAAGATCATTCTCCAATGTAGACTCGAGATTTTTTTCCTCTGATTGTCAAGCCAGGTGGGTGACAGCTTCTCTGTGTCAAACACAGCGATGAACTGACAGAGTCCAAACGAAGAAGTTCTGGAGTCAAGAGAGTCACGCTAGACCACCCAAGTCACACACTGTATCTTTCTTTGTGAATAGACTGAGTCCCTAACTCATTTGAGTAGGAAACAATTATCAGGAATCATTTTTTATCTTTTCAGTTTTAAATAAACACCTGGCAATTTACACACAAACTTTTTCCAAAAACTAAATGACAATATGGTGTGACATGAAGAAACTGCCATATGCTTTTCTGCTTTATAACAAACCACCAGCAAAATTGAAGACATTTTTCATTTATAACATGCTTAGTGGAATCT
>CABHPQ010176033.1:0-49007 GCA_902168405.1 Peromyscus aztecus | reverse complement strand
CAAGGCGAGGGACAGAGGGAAGAGGTACTGCATTGCAGCGCAGTGGACCGCAAGGCGAGGGACACAGGGAGCAGGTGCTGAGGCGGCAGACACTGATGGAATACCGGCTTTGTGTCTTAGTAGCTGCAAGGCTTTGAGGAAGTGGCTTTTCTCTCTATGTGTCCTCGGTGATTCTTTGTACCAGTTGGGATGCCGTAAAGGACTGAACGTAATTTGTGTGCAGATTTGACCTCTGACAGTTGCTTATGTTGCTTATTCTTATTGTTAGCGGGTAGTTGGTGGGGATGAAGGGGGACAGAGCTGCCAGAAGCCATTTTGGAAAAAGGATAGGAGGGATCCCTGATGCTCCAAAGAGAGCTGGGGGCGTGGCTGGGAGAAGAGAGCTCAGCAGGCTCCTTGGCCACCACAGGGCTGTTCTATCCCTCTTGAGGGGCAGGAGGCATTCACTGAGGGGTGGGCTTTGAAATGGGAGGGTGGGAAGACTGGAAGGGAATTGTTTTCACACTTTGTAACCTTACCTCTCAGCAAGCTCAGAGTCTCAGACACAGAAGGAAGGAGATCAGAAGTCCTGAGCCAGGTACCTGGTTGGGGCGAAGGCAAAAACTGAATCCAGTTCTAAGTGTGGGAAGGATTCCAGGTGCCTGTGCAAGAAGGGAGTGGGCAACACTTGCCAGCAAGATCTCAGGAGTCCTCACCATCTGGCTTGCCTATGTCTGCCCCTCTTTCTTCACACAGACCTTGCAGGCCAAGGTTTTCAGTTTCTCAGCGATGACTTCTCTACCTTCCCTCCTTAACTGCTGTCAACAATGACCGTGTTTACTGGATTCATGTTTCCTGTTTTTAAAAACTATGTTTAGAAATCCAGAGGGTTGGTGGATAGGTGGAGATTGAAAGGGGAAAAGAGCATAGTTATTTCAAGGCCAGCCACAGGAAGAAGAGGAGAGGAAAAGGGGATTAAAGGAGACAGAGGGGTCAAGGCAAGGGAAAGGAAGAGACCAAGGGGCGTGAGGGAGGGAGGTGGCAATGTACCTATTGACCAAGGTGACCCCTCTGGCACCCATCTTGCTGTCCTGGCTGGGCACCAGCACAATTCTTCATGGCCACCCAGGTCATAGCCTCAGGTGTTTTCTTTCTTTAAACATGTTTATGAATTACATTAATTGATTGTATGTGTGTATGTATGTGTGTGTGTGCATGCACACACATGTGTGTTCATCACAGTGATCATGTTGAAGTCAGTGAGTATCATTGTAGGTCATCAGGCTGGGTGACAAGCAGCCTTAAGTGCTGAGTCATTATGGTCCCTGAGTGTTTTCTGAAGTCACTCCTAAGTCAGATGCACTCTAGGTGTGTTTTCTGATGTCACTCCTGAGTCAGATGCACTCCAGGTGTGTTTTCTGAAGTCAGTCCTAACCTGAGACAGATGGCATTCCAGGTGTTCTCTGATCACCACATTTCCTAGCCACAGGCCTCATGGTCCCGCTTCCCACAGGTTTCATGTTTATTTACACTCTCTCAAGCAAAACTTTGGAGTTTTTGAGAGCCAGTGTGGCTGGTATCTTATCCTTGAATTCTTCGGAGCCTGGAGTTCGGTTGCTTAGGAGGAAAAAGCTGGGTGTGGGCCTTCTTTCCATTTCCTGACATCTATGTAGGCTGGCTAAATGATCCTAGCCCTGAAAGACTACTATATCCCCCAAAAAGGAGTCCCTAATGTAGCCCACACTCGTTACTGCTGACAAAGTGACCCACAGACCAGTTAAGAGCACAGTTGTGTTCTCTGGGGAGACTAGAGGCTTAGTTGGGGTTTCAGGAAGCTCCGGGCCTATAAGTATTGAGCTGAGGCAGAAACAGCAAAGAAGAAGTAGTCAGTGTGGCCTGTGATAGCCATCCCTCCACAGGCAGCTGAAGGTGATGCCGTCCCTTGCATGTCTGGCTGGAACCCATCTTCCATTCAGCTAAGATGGGAATCTCCACCCTTCTCTAATTCTGAAGTATCCTCAGGGCCACGTGATGGAGGGAGGCCACTACTTGGAACATGGAAGTATTCTACAAGCTCCACACTTGGTCAGCCAATATTTAAGTCTACATCCTCCTTCCTCTGGCTTACAAATCCCTCGCCAGCTGGTATGCCACCAAAATGAAGACAACCAAATAAAGTGAGAGCCACAATTTTTAAGATTTCAATTGTAATAAGGTATGAATTTGTATTCAAATTATAGAAACGGCTCTGAAGATATAGTGTGATCCTTATGACAGACATTTTACGTGTGTAAAATGTTTTTATATATGTAAAATATATGTTCTGTGCCTGGGTGTGAAATCCCTATGGATATAGCTCGTGGTAGAGCTCTTGCCCAGTATGCATAAGATCCTTGGTTTAATCTAGGCCAAATTAATGATTCATTCATCTTAACCCAAAAGCAATGTTTGGTGGTCTTGGGACAATGACCCTTTCACATCTCCTAAACAGACAGGATGCTTTTATGTGTAGGTAGGGCATCTAGGATGATGATGAAAGATTTTCATTTTCAATTTCGTCAACTATCAGCCTAGAGTCTTCAGACCTCGCTCCACATACTGGCCTAGTTGGTCCAACCTCACCCAAGCCCTTGATTCCCACGGCTGAGGTCCTGGACCTCCATCTGCTGTCCTTGCCTTGACATGTGTGTGCTCCAGCCCATCTAATCTGCCGAGCTCCTCTTCTCTTGGGCAAGAGTCTTTCCACATCAGGCTCTCACTCTCTCACTGGGTCCACATTAATGCAGGGTCTCACAAATGCTGACTTGGCCATTTCCCACCAGAGTGTGATCTCAATGAGGGTAGAATTACATCTTCCTTCTTACATCATTTCCCCCGTGGCATAGCTAGACAAACAGCAAGGCTCCTAGAGCTTTCTTGAGATCCACTAACCCTGAGACCCGGCTGGTGGTGAGCTATGGAGGGAATGCAGCCACCCTCTGGAACTGAATACAGCTTCTTTGGCTAGGGGGAAGTTCCAGAGGACTTTAGAGTGTGATAACTGGAACAATCATGAAGCACATTTTTGACATGAAACACGCCGCTACCCAAAGTCAAGGGGGCTGGAGTAGGGGAGGGGACTATGTGGAAGAGGGTGGATGGAATTCAGCTTGGGGTAGCTTCCATTCTGTATGCCTGACCCAATAAGCTCTGTGTGAACATGAGGATGAAAGAGATAGAATGTGTCCCTCCCCGGAGCCTGGGAGTTATGCTACTTGACTTGTCATCTGCCAAATCTATCGTCCATGAATTTTCCAAGTTCCCTTTACCAAGGCTGAGAACTCTGTTTTCCCAAGAGTGAAGGTGACCAGTACAATATGGTCTAAGAATCTCTCATGGCCTCGGAGGAATGCTGTGGACAGGGAATGGTCCTAGGTATAGACATGTCCCCTTCCCTCTGGATGAGAGACAGACACTGTCTTTGGCTGGCTGGTTGACTTCCAGGTCCCCTTGCCTTCATAAAGCCCTTGGTGTGCCGGGAACTCCCAGGTCTGCTTAAAAGGGAATTTTTGGCCCCCAAAGCCTAACAGCATTGTCAGAGTTAACCATCCAGAGAAACTCTACCAGGACCAGAGAACTTAGAAGTCTAGTTCTCCATTCCCAGGGAATTTGGCCTCCATTACCTGGAACCCTTCCTTACCACCTTCCATTTCTTCTTACAAAAGACTACCCTGAAATGGCTTCTACGTTCTTTTCTCCCATCAGCCACTTCTCTTTTCTCTGAAGAGTCTTGTGTTCTGAGTTGATTAACGTATTCTTGGAGGCCTAGTGCTTTTAAGTTTACAGAATAGATTCCCCCCTCCCCTTTGGTTAAATTCTAGGTATTTTCCATTACAAAACCAATATCAACTGAATACATAAATATATGCAATCTATTCCTGCCAATATTTAGTTTTTCTCTGAAGGTGAAAAAAAGATAATTAAAATGTTCATAGAAGTTACCTCTGGGGAGAGGGCGTATGGGGAGAAAAGTTTTTTTTAATTTTATTTTTAGGGATGTGCAGGGATTTTCTATATTGATAGATTATATACTACCTCCAGCACCCCCTTTGCTCTGTTTTGAATCACTCATTTTTTAAGTAACGGAAGGGGCTGGAGGAATGGCTCACTGATTACAAGTACTTGCTGCTCTCACAAAGGACCAGGGTTGCGTTCTCAGCTCATAACTGCCGATAGCTCCAGTTCCAGGGCATCTCGCAACCTTTTCCAGACTCTCTGGGCTCCAGACATGCGTGTGCTACACAGACATACATGTAAGCTCTCACATGTACACATAAAATGAAAACAAATAAATCTTTTTTAAAAAAGGAATAGCGACTTGGGACAAAAGTTAGAAAATACATAAAATTTTACATAAAATTTATATAAAACTTCAATAAAGTAGTTGGGAAAATACTGCCTATAGCCAACCACACAGACACAAATATTTAACCTTTATCACTCTGTAGCCCAGGCTGGCCTCAAACTCACAGAGATCCACCTGGCTCTGCCTCATGAATGCTGGGACTAAAGGCATGTGCCACTGCCGCCCAGCCTAAGTGAGGGATGTATTTAACCCCTTTCTGACTTTTTGATGCTTCCTTCCATTGACTTTTTGCTCTTTTAAATGTGAATGTAAGAAAATTATAAAATAACGAGGATATAAGAAAAATCATTAAGAAACCATGACAGTCTTTTACCAATGTCCTAACCATCCAAACAAGTGAAGAAATGTGAACTTTTTTTTTCTCCAGATCCTCTTTGATTTCACATCACAGGTTAGTAAGTCACAAACAAACACAGTGTTTCTTCACTTCTCTCCACTAAAATGCAGCTGGATCCTCCCCAGACTTTTCCCCCTGTCATGTACATTGCTGCAATGTGAAACATTTAAGACTGCTTTCTGAAAACAGAACCACGGAGTCCCAACTCAGTGGTCCTCTGTCGTTACCATCAAGTTGTTCTCCAAAGTAGTTGACTCATGCTATAGCCCCGCCTGCAATGTATAAAATCTCATTTCTTTTCTCGCTAATCTTCTGGATTATTGTACTGTTTAGTTATTGCCAAACTGATGCCTATTGCGGATTTCTTTAATTCTTGCCCGCCACTCTCAGAATTTTTGATCTGAGAAACCAAACTTCTTTAGTTCTAATAATTACCTTTATAAACATTTCTCTTCTCATTGTCTTACTGAGGTCTTTTTATTCTGTTCTGAGACATGGTCTCATCATGAACCCTGGTTGGCATGGACCTTGCTGTGCACGTAGACCAGGCTAGCCTTGAACTTGCTCTGGTCCTCCCGCTTGCCGTGTGCCGCCACATGTGGTGGCTGGCGTCCCCTTCCTTCAGAGAGCTATGACTAGGTAAGTATTAGAGCCTCGCCCTCTTGTTTTGTTTTGTGTGTATTTTCTGGTGGTGTTGCACATTGAACCCAGAGTTTCACATCTTCCAGGAAGCATTCTACCACTGAGCTACAGCCTCAAGTGTGTGTGCGTGTGTGTGTGTGTGTGTGTGTGTGTGTGTGTGTGTGTGCGTGCTCATTGGCACTAGGAATTAAGCTGGCGCTTTGCACAACACGCAAAGCCCACATTTTACCTCCAGACTCCACACATAGCTCCTATACATTTGCATTTTAACAGTTTCTAATACGTCCGTGCAGGATCCGCAGTGTTGATTCCTTTCTAATTTTGATGATCACCTTTTTCATTTTCAAATGAAACAAACTTAAAAAATTTCTTGCTAGAGACTTTAAAATAATAGATATACTGATAATGCAAAGGGGTACAAAAAATGAAGATAGAAATGTTACAAATAAAAATAGGCACAATGACAAGAATGTATAAAGAAAAAAAAACCTAATTGGGAAATTGAAACTGAAAATACAAAGGGTAAAAGAAAAAGTGAAGACAGAGAATGTTACAAAATAAAAATAGGCACAGCACTAAGAATGCATATAGAAACAAACCTAATTGGAAATTGAAACGAAAAAAGAACAAAGACCACACCACGGTCAGACAGAGGCTAGTCCAGCGAATAAAGGGATTTTTAAATTGCAATTTCATTCTTCTTATTGTTGTTGCTGTGTATGTGCACTTGACGTGTGGGAGGGCTCTGCATGTGGAGACCAGAGCACGCTTTGTGGATCTGGTCTTCTCATTTTACTTTTCCCTTTGGATTCTGAAGACTGAACTCAGATCACCAGACTTATGCAGCAAGCGTTACCTGCTAAGTCATCTGGCCAACCCTAAAGAGATTGATACTTTAAACGTTAGACAAGGTAGTGATCTAATTCACACACAAGCAAACTGAAAGAAAAAAAAATATGCACACCTCAAAAAATGGAAAAGCCCAAACCACAAATACTGCACTTGATGGAGAATGTCTACCAGATTCTGGCAGCAAGGACTATGTCTTTTTCTCTTTCTTTCAATGCTTATCTGTCCTCCATGTATGGTTTAAGAAAGGGCTGGGTGCATGGGAAGCATGGGAATATGGTTCACTGAGCCGTGTCTTAAACTCTTAAGTGACTGACAGTTTTTAAAAATTAAAAAAAAAATGTGTATGTGTATATACGTGTGGGGGCATATACACATGAGTTCAGGTGCCCACAGAGGCCAGGGGAGGGCATCAGATTCCCTGGAGCTGGAATTTTGGGGGCTGGTGAATCATCCAGTGTGGGTGCTGGGAACCAAAGTCAGGTTGTCCGCAAAGGCAGAAAATGCTCTTAACTTCTGAGCTATCCCTCCAGTCCATGATCAACAGTTTTATCATCTTTAAATACTGGCATTTTCCCTCTCTCCCTTGTCAAATTCTATAATTTATTCCACTTTATTGTCTTGTCTCATTGGCAAGGGCTAGGACCTCCATATAATATTTAACAAAGGCAACAGCCTAGATGACTTTCTTATTTTTTTGGGACAGGGTCTCTCTGTGTAATTCTAGCTGGTCTAGAATTTAAGATCCTCCTGCCTCAGCTTCCTGAGTACCAGGACTACAGGCACATGCCACCACACCCACAAGAACAGATTGGTTCTCAGTCTTAAGTGAATTCACATCTGTTGAGAAGAGCATATTACTTTTACATTAATATTACAAATATTACAAAAATATGTTGCTGTTACAAACCCTTTATTTCCTGCATTAAACCCTGCTTGGCCATGGTGTGTGTGTGTGTGTGTGTGTGTGTGTGTGTACTTGTTGGTTTTGGGTTTTTGTTTGTTGGTTGGTTCGTTTTGTTTTGTTTGAGACAGGGTTTCTCTGTGTAACTGTCCTGGCTGTCCTGGAACTAGCTTTGTAGACTAGGCTGACCTTGAACTCACAGAGATCCTCTTGCCTCTGCCTCCCAAGTGCTTAGGTTAAAGGCGTGCCCCACCGCTGCCCAGCAAACATGGCATGTTTTTGTGCTCTTTGTTCTTGTTATCTTTGATGAATTTTGATTTGCTGGTATTTTATCTAGATTTGATAATTTGATTATTCTCATAAAACGAGTTAGTATTCTGTCTCCCGTTTGCCGTTCTCTGGGCGAGTATGTGAAATTGAGGATTTTGGGGTTGGTAGAAGCCCTCTGTAAATCTGTCTGGCCTGTTGGAGTTTTATTATGAATGATTTCAAAACTACCATTTCAATTCCTTTCTGCTATAGTTTTAAAAGTGCTCTGACCGGGCAGTGGTAGCACATGCCTTTAATCCCAGCACTCGGGAGGCAGAGGCAGGAGGATCTCTATCTCTGTGAGTTCGAGGCCAGCCTGGTCTACAGGGCGAGTTCCAGGACAGTCTCCAAAGTTACACAGAGAAACCCTGTCTCGAAAAAACAAAACAAAAAAGAAAATAGAAAAAAAAAAAAGGTGCTCTGCTTTTGTTTGTTTTTTCTTTCTTGACTAAGTTTTGGTAAAGCTATACTTTTCCAAGAAAGTATCCATTTTTAGAAAAATCTATAGCTTCAGTTTCTGGCTGGGTATAAATATGTTCTTTGATGGTTTGAAAAAGAATCACTTGTGTCTGTGTTGATTTCCCTTTTCTATTCTTGATATTGTTTACCTGTGACTTCCTGCTTTTTTCTTACTCCGTCTTATCAAAAGTACATCTGGTTTATTATGCTTTTTGGAGAACCAGCTCTTGGAGTGTACTGTGTGTGGCAGGTGCTAGCTAAGCATCACAGTGTACAGAATGGATAAAAAACCTTGCTTTGCCTTGCTTGAAAATCTATTCTAGCTGCTGCTGGTGCACAGCTTTAATCCCAGCACTTGGGAGGCAGAGGCAGGCAGATCTCTGTGAGTTCAAGGCCGGCCTGGTCTACAGAGCGAGTTCCAGGACAGCCAGGGCTCCACAGAGAAACCCTGTCTTGAAAACAAAATAAAACAAAACAAAAACCCCAGAATCTATTCTAATTCAGGAGATAATAAAAAAAAGTCCCATAAAAACTGCAGAGTAGATTAGAAGAGGATGGTTTCTACTAAAGTAAAGAGATCAGGGTGAGAAAGATGGAGGGGATCTGAGGGGAGGTACAGAGGAGGAGAAAAAATGACATCTGACAGACAGGCTTGATGGGGTGGAGGGAATTAACCATGCACGTGCCTAGCAGAACATTCCAGAAAGAGAGGACAGCCAGGATCAAGAGCTTCTGACAGAAGAGAGAACCAAGGGGACACCTAGCTGGAGCAGAGTGTGCGAAATAAGATTTGGGGAACTGTAGGGGTCACAGAGGTCTCTGTGCTCACAGACGTGCCCTGGGGGGATCCCAAGGGCTGACGGAAGGTTCTGTGTGTCGTTGCTGCCTTTGTTCCTGGGCCTTACTGGGTCATCAGAGACCCTTTGTAGTTTTGAAGGCTGTACGGACGGCCCGTGACCAATGACTCCAATAGAAGGGGGTTATCCTTTCCTGTATTAGAATTATCAGATGATTCATTAGTTGCGGTGGTAGTATTGCTGGCATTTGTTGTAATATATCTCTCCTCCACAAATTGTGTGAAAGTCCTGAGGCTGCACAGTGCCAGAAGAAGAATCTTTGTCAGCCCAATTTACCATGTTAGTACATTTTAAAGAATCCTGTTGGCCTCTAACAGCTTGTAAAGGCCAGCCTTTAGACATTGGCCAGTGTGGGGGCCATTGTTGTTCTTTAATTACTGAATGATCTGCCCCAGTGTCCAGAATGCTGCTAAAGTGATAATTTTCAATGTATAAGGTCAACACGGGACACCCATCCGCTGATAACAATCTTGTCCGTAAAGCCAAGGGATTTAATCCCATGACCATAGATCCTGTTGTTCCTCTTAAATAATTGGAGACTGCTTTTGAGTCTAGTTCATTTTTGGTTGTCTGGGTCAATTTCCCCCTTGATTCCGAGGCTGGATGTTGCCACCTTGGGAGTTTAAAGGCTTACATCCTTGTCAAATTTGAATCGAGATTTAATAGCCCAAATTTTCCCTTTTTATCACGGGCAAAGGCAAAGGCCCAGATTACTAGATTTTTTTTTTTTGCACTCATTTTTTCCAAGGTCCTTTATTTCGGAATTCCAAACAAGATCTCTTTTGAAAGATTTTTCAATAGCTGCTGCAGTGACCATTGCAACACAAGACAAGCTGCCAGTGTCTTGAGTGGCTGCACCCCATTAGACAAACCAGCATGCTACGGCAGCTCCACACTCTGGTAGCTCCATCAAAGATGAGCTATCTGATGAGGATATCTGCGGCATCCTCCTGAGCTACTTTCTGCTGTTCTGCTCTCTTAATGAGAGCAAGAAACTCAGGGCAAAGCTCGTTAACCTTCTGTTTTAAAGTGGCCAGAGAATGCACTTTCTCTATGATCAGTAATTTTTACAGGCTCACCGTGCACAAAGGCATACTTGGTCAAAATATTGGGCCGAAACACTCATTTGTACTGGAGTATCGCTATATTGTGCCGCTCCCTGAAGCGTGTCCGCATTAATAGGGATGTTATTGTTAAGGTTTCTTTCTGTCTGTTCATCATGTTCGTCATATTAATTTGCTTTCCACGTTAAGTATTGTCCTGAGACTAAGGAAATTTTAAATACTTGCTTATAGTCCCAAGGAGCAACAATACCTCTGTTTAAATGTTCCGACATTATATCAGTAAATGGAGCATGTATGCCATTAGCGGAGACCAGTTTTCTGAAATTCTTTAAGAACTCAAAAGTAAGTGGACAATATTGATGCACATATGGGTTCTGAGGATTTAAAATCACAGGCATTGTAAGAGCCGTCACGATAGGGCATTTGGTCCAATCATTTTCCTGTTGGTTATGTCCCTCATCTTCCATGATAGTCTCTTAAAGTGAGGGAGTATATGCAGATTGACGAGAATGAATATTTGTTGTAAATGTGTATAAATATGGGGTGTTTGAAAGGGGAGGCAACATGTCTAAACTGGTCTCCTTGAATGTAGGAGCAGTAGTCCCCTGCAGAGATGTGTCCAGATGATCCTCCTCATGTGGTCCTCCTGAAGAGGGTTCAACCAATACAGTATTACAGTCTAGATTGCAAAATAATGACAGGGATTTTATCCCCCTCTTCATGGACTCTTTCTATATTAGCTCCTATGTGTTTCCATCTGTCAGCATCAATGGCTCCCTGCTCAGGAAACAAAGGACTGAATTTTACAGTCATTTGTCCAAAGTCGCAGAACTGTTGTTTTAAATATTTTTGCTCCCCTGGATCTGAACAGACATCTCAATAATTATATAAAATTATTTGTCTCAGAGGACTGAGAAGAACCCATGCGATTTCATTCTCTCACTTAGGGTCACGAATCCTCGGGTGAGAGGACCAAACTCCTACCCTCTGCTTCTATTTAAAGAAAAAAATGTCTGCTAGGGTCGAGCCCCACACATTGGGTGCCAGTTGCAGGAGTCCCTGTGACCTTCACTGGCAGCTGGGAGACAAGCCACGAGAGATAAGAAGGCAGTTCCCGCACACCACCACTCAAGAGCCAGTGAGTCTGACCTGCGTGGTTTATTTTAGGCTTATTTAAACACAGCACAATCTGGGGAAAACTATTCTTGTGATGATTAACTCAATTCCATATTCACACAAAGCGTATTAAATCTTTTTGAGGAACAAAATAAGCTAAATACAGATCGGGCATGACTACTAAAACTCTTCGTAAAGTACATGCGGCACCTTCCATACACGTAGATTCTATAGACTGACTGAGAAAGAATTTTCTGAGAACGGGTCTGGAGGAGGATCTGGTGCCAGAAAGTCTCCAGCCACACAGATTACACCAAGGTGTCCAGGCTAGAAAGCATGTCTGCTCCAGCCTTCTGGGAGAAAAGCAGGTTTTGCATTCCTTCCCTTGAAGGAACAACCCTGGGTACTTAACATTCCAGATTCCCTTAGTGCAGTGATTCTCAACCTTTCTGTGACCCTTAAATGCAGTTCCTCATGTTGTGGTGACCCCCAACCCTAAGATTATTTTCATTGCTACTTCATAACTATAATTTTGCTACTGTTATAAACCATAATGCAAATATCTGTGTTTTCCGATGATCTTAGGTGACCTCCTTGAAAGGATCATTTCGACACCCGCCCCCCCCAGGCTAAAAAAAAAAAAAAAGGTCATGATCCATAGGTTGAGAACCACTGTCTTAGTGCATGTCTGTGAACACAAAGACCTCTATGCCCTCTACAGGGCAGGGCTCTCAAAGGGTCAGACAAGATCCTTGAGAGCCGCGTAGTCCATTCCGTGGACATCAGCTTCTATTCTGAATGAAATACCGAGGGCTTTTGCATAGAGGAGCTTATCTTGGTCACTGTGCTACAATTAGACCAAAGGGACCACAGTGTAGGCAGGAAAAGCAGCGACAAGCTATGGCAGTGAGCTTGAGAAACAGCTGTGGCTCAGCCCAAAGTGGTAACTAGGTAGGTAGGGATGGTTGAACTCTGAATATACAATTCTGACGACAACAGGATTTGTTTACCATTCACATGTGAGGAGCGAAATGAGTCCAAGACATTTGTCCTCAGATGCTGCAATGACTGAGTTGCTGAGGGTGTTGCTCATACCTCATGTGTTCTATTTCTTTAATGTCAACCGGACCTTCCTGTTTCTTTTGCTCTATCTGGAGTAGCTGAGTTATTCTTTCCTTAAAGGATTGACTTACATAAACAAGCTTTGAACTCACGGAGACCCACCTGCCTCTGCCTCTCAAATGCTGGGATCAAAGGTGTGCACCACCACGATTGCCCTAAAATAAAAGTTTTAGCCGGGCGGTGGTGGCGCATGCCTTTAATCCCAGCACTCGGGAGGCAGAGGCAGGCGGATCTTTGTGAGTTCGAGGCCAGCCTGGTCTACAGAGCAAGATCCAGGAAAGGCTCCAAAGCTACATAAAGAAACCCTGTCTCTAAAAACCAAAAAAAAAAAAAAAAAAAAAAAAGTTTTAAAAGATGAACAGTTCCAAGAAGCTATTTGATTGGTTAAGGTGGGCTTAAAGTCCCAGGCCAGAGGTGAGTGGGTTGCTTCTGGTTGGTGAGGCCTAAGTTCTGTTTCCAGCTCTCCACTTGTTGCATTGAGTTTCTGTTTGCTAACTTGGGAACTCAGTCGTCCTGGTGCAATGGCCTCCCGTATGTCATGTTGAGGCTGCATTAGCCACTATACACAGAGTTGAACACGGATTTGTTTCTCCACCATTCCGTTTTTTATATTCTTCACTTTCCATCGTGATTCTTCTTTAATGGGCACGCTGCTTAAGAGTGTTCTTATACTTCCCATGTATTTTAAAATTAATTTTGCCGTTGGTCTATAATTTTTATATTTATTTCGGTGATGTTGTCTGAGTGATATTGATCCTTTTGGTGATTTCAAGGCCTTGCTGTGTTAGTTAGTTTTATATTTCTACAACAAAATACCCGATGCCACTAACTTTGAAAGAAGTGAGTGTCATTTAGTTTTGGAAGTGCAAGTCCAAGACCAGGCAGCCCCACTGGGTGGGCCTCTTCTTTGAGTGGGATGCCATAATGGGAGCACATACTGGGAGAAAAATGTCAGGGGTCAGGATTAGAAAGAGTTAATAAAGAGTCTGAGGTCCCACCGTCCCCTTCTAGGGCAAATCTACAGCAAGCCAAGGACCTCACTAGGCCTCACTATTTTTTTTCCAGTGCTGCAGATCAAACATAGGCCTTGTACATGTGTTCCACCACCGACCTACCTTCCTAGTCTTTGTTTCTTGAGATAGGGTTTTCATTATTTAGCCCAGGCTGACCCACAATTTGCTATATAGCCCAGTCAGGCCCCAAGATCACAATCCTTCTGTCTGCTTTCCAGATGGCAGAATTACATGTGTGTGCCACACACTTGGGTGGGCTCTACTTCTTAAAAACCCACTATACCTCTCAATACTGTCATCTTGGGGACAGAATAGGTTGGGGGGAGTGGAATACCACAATTATACTCAAGCCATGCGCTTACTAAGGG
The DNA here is from genome assembly GCA_902168405.1 of Peromyscus aztecus. Lineage (NCBI taxonomy): Eukaryota > Metazoa > Chordata > Mammalia > Rodentia > Cricetidae > Peromyscus > Peromyscus aztecus. The sequence continues at coordinate 35,583 of CABHPQ010176033.1, read as the reverse complement.
GACATACTATTCTTCTTTGAAAGGATTTAGTTCTGCCAAAGGTGGTGACACACATCTATAATCCTAGTATTCAGGAAGCCGAGGCAAGGAGCTCACGAATTTGAGGCCAATGTGGAGTCCTGTAAGAAGGTTGTGTCTTAGAAAACCATTAGGGCTGGGGCTGCAGCTCAGTGGTAGAGTACTTGCCTGACTAACATGGTCCTTCTGAAAAGAGATGGCTGTGCTCTGAATGTTCTTTTGCTTTGTTTCCTCTAGGGAATGTACCTCCTACCGCCCAGCCAAAGTGCACTGACTTCCAGAATGCCAACCTCCTCCGAGGCACCAACCTCAAAGTCCAGTTTCTCCTCTTTACCCCTTCCGACCCCAGCTGTGGGCAGCTGGTAGAAGGAAGCAGTGACATCCAAAACTCTGAGTTCAATGTCAGTCTGGGAACCAAACTAATTATTCATGGATTCAGGTGAGAGCTAAGCAACCAATAGTTAAGAACCAAAGAGACCATAATGCCATGGGGCGGTTGTGGGGAGCGTGAGGGGCATGGATTTACTGCCCTTCACATGGTCCATCGCTCACGTCCTTGACGGTGTCTCATGTGGACTCTGCACACGTTGTGTTCCCCATTCTTCCTAGCACGCCATTAAGCCTCTACCTCTACCCAGTGTTTATGACCCTGGATAAGCCATTCCAGTTTCCACGTCTGGATTAAAGAGGGGGATAGAGGAACAGTCTCCATGGTTCTTGGGCAAAAACCTGTGCTGTTATCCCCCAAAGTGTGGTTGAACAGCATGATTCATCTTGGAAAATGAGGTCACAGGTTTTACGCACTCACTTGAGGATAACAACATGGTACTTTTTGCCCAGGGTTTTATTTCCTCTTTTTTTTTTTTTTTATCTTCGCTTTTTTTCCATGATTTTTTTTGACTGGAGAAACTTTTGTGTATGGTTCTACTTCCATCACACCCAGGGGTTAGCATTTCTCAGGAGCCTGATAGTTCTGCAGTTTCTGGTACCCTACTGTCCAGTTCAATCACAACTCTTCCTTCAGACATCTTTTCCCCCAAAGCCCACTGGCAAGACCAAAAAACCCCCCAAAAACAAAAAACAAAAAGAAAAAGAAAAAACAAAACAAACAAAAACCCAGAGACAGTTTCTGAGAAGAAAGGGAGAAAGAGACTGCAGGGCATATAGAGTTGGGGTACCCACTGAAAAGGTGCTCCCCACTTCTTCACATCTGGCCTCTCTCTGCTCCAGGGGCACCAGTCACATCTGCCCTGAGTTATCACTTTCCGTTCTTTTTCCAAAGTCATTTCTTTAACAAGTCTTATGTTCAGTCACTCTCCCAGGCAGAGTGTGTGTCTCCAGCCCGGGCATGGCTGATGGAACCAGAGCATTCATCAGGCAGCTCTGCTCTTAACCTCGGGGATCACTTTCCAAAGTGCATGCCCCATCTGTACTCCTGTGTCCGTGTGAGCATGCTCACAGTGTCCCACAACAGGAGCTGGAGTGTCTTGCCACATTGTTAGGAAATCTTTCTGAAAATTTCCTAACATTACCTTCCTGGAAAAGTCTTAAACTGTAGGTTCTAGACAGACAGGGACCTGTCTTTATTTCTTGGAAATCCCCCAGCATACCCTTAAACCCATAGGTACTCAATAAACATGCTGTGAATGAATGGAAGGGCACACGGATGAATGAAAGCCTCCTCAAGGAAAGAACCGATCATTTAGAATGAGCATTTAGACTACATGTTTTAACTCTAAGTCCAGAGCTATCTTTCAAATAGTCCAGAGGCAGAGCAGTGCAGATAGTCTGCAGAGCTTTGTACACAGGGGTAGACTGAAGGGAGGTGTGGGTGCAATCTGCCCTGAGTTCTCCATTCTGCCTGGAACAAGAGACACTTTCAGATAATTCACATGAAGATTTCCACATATACTGGTGACTCTGGAATGACGTTGCCCCTTGGCACTGTGTGACTGGCTGTCCTCAGTCTTGACTTCTCTAGTTTGGGGTCTATTAGGGTTTCTGTCAATGGCTATCAGTTTGGCAAGTAATGCTCCTCTGTATTTTGACGCACGTCTAGGGCGTTAGGAACAAAGCCTTCTTGGATCGACAAGTTCATTCGCACTCTCCTGCGGGCAGCAGATGCCAATGTGATTGCAGTGGACTGGGTTTACGGCTCTACAGGCGTCTACCTCTACGCTGTGGAGAATGTGGTCAAGTTGAGCCTGGAGATCTCCCGCTTTCTCAGCAAACTTTTGGTAGGTCAGGAAAGGTTTGGGTTAGTTTTGCGCAGGACACAACAGCCAGAAAGAAAAGGACCCCCCCCCTTGAGATTAGGGACAGGAGCAGAGCCACCCAGGGAGCTGGTTTTCATCTTAAATCTGGAGCTGGATTCTTGGGGTGCTGACAGGCAGGGCACTGAACCTTCCCCAAGGTCCTCAGGCCTCCATAGAACATGTCATTGGACAACAACTAGTTTGCTGACAGTGCAAAATGTAGTAGTCTCTCCCAAGGAATGACATGGCCATTGAGTACTTGGAAGTGAGGGAACCGGGGGTGCAGAGCCCAGAAAGAGGAACAGTGATTGGTGGATAAGAGGTCTTTCCTTGTTCTGAAGCACGTGGGTAGGTGTGTGGTGCCCAAGGCCTTTGTTTCAGCCCAAGTGGAACCCACCGTCTACCATTGTCCATTCCAGGAGCTGGGTGTGTCGGAGTCCTCAATTCACATCATTGGTGTTAGTCTAGGGGCTCATGTTGGAGGCATGGTGGGACAATTCTACAAAGGCCAGTTGGGACGGATCACAGGTAAAAAATTTCCTCTCTGTCTTTCCTCTCAGCTGTTACAGAAAGAGAGAGCTTTCTTCAGAGACTCTTCTGAAGTGAACAGAGGGGAAGTTGAGCCCACATCCTTATGTCTCATAGACTCTTCCAGAGAGGCCCTGTGGGATGAAACCAGTTGCCACTGGTTTGGCCAAATTGATATTATTGTGGTTATGTTCATTTTAGAGCCAGAAACCTGGGCCCTTGAGAGGGTACCACAGCAGACAACAGAGTATGGGGTTTCCTGGGTAAAGTGGTCCTGGGCTGCTTCTCCCAACCCTCGGTCCTGGATGGATGATTCTATGAGCTGAACTGGAGGGATTGCCAGGGAGGGCAAAGTGTAGATCCATAGTGTTTCTGGGAGGTGAGAGGAAAAAGGATCCTAAGAGCGGTCTGTCTTTATAGGGCTGGATCCTGCTGGACCAGAGTTCACCAGAGCCAGCCTGGAGGAACGCTTGGATGCTGGAGATGCCCTCTTTGTAGAAGCCATCCACACAGACACTGACTGTGAGCTGGAATGATGTACCCGGGATGAGGGAGAGCACATGGGTAGGAGCTAGGGCGCACCTAGTGGTGTGGCCCTGGCTACAGAGCCCCTGTTCCTGGCAGAGCCTCTGTTAAACAGTGAGGAACTTATCGGAATGATTTTGAAGGTCTCCTCCAGCTTTGAGATCATTCTTTGGCTGTCATTGTCCTTGTTGTGACCATGGAGATTAGTAGTTTTATTTATTTATTTATTTATTTATTTATTTATTTATTTATTTTTTAGTTTTTAGTTTTTCGAGACAGGGTTTCTCTGTGTAGCTTTGCTCCTTTCCTGGAACTCGCTTGGGAGACCAGGCTGGCCTCGAACTCACAGAGATCCGCCTGCCTCTGCCTCCCGAGTGCTGGGATTAAAGGCGTGAGCCACTACCGCCCGGCGTGATTAGTAGTTTTATTGTGAGCTACCAGTGGGCCAGAGGACTCTCACTCATGGACCAAAATTGTTTGTTTGGCAATCTCACTGATTCAATACCAAACCCTGTGCTGATGGGCATTGCTGTCTGGATCATATATGGGAAAATCATGCTGCTTCTTTAGGCTGTATGTGTCTGGCCCCTGAGGATGGGGGCATTCCACTCCCCAGTCATGCAGGCCAGTGAGGATTTCCCTTTTCCCCAGAGGACAAGCCCCGTCCCAGGTCAAGAGAGAGAATCCCCTTCCAATAGTCACACACACAGGAAAGTCCACCTCAACTCTCCGTCCAGCTTGTCTTTCTGACACACCTGGGAAAGGATTAGACAATCATCCTCGTTTCTACTAGAAATGAAATGTCCCTATGGTGTGCACTGTGCTCAGTGTATTGCAACGAACAAGAGAAACAATGTCAGTTTTAGACCAAAAGGGCTACCATTCAAGGGAGAGAGATGTCTGTGTCGCATCCCTTTAGGTCAAAAGCCTTCTAGCATCCAAAGCACACAAGGCATGAAGACGCCCATGCAGCCATATTGTCCAGCCCCTGTTTCTGCCTTCACTGCACAGATATCTACCAAGATCCCCCAACACTTCCTCTATTAGGCTAATTTATCTTGCCCATGACCAAGGTAAGTCCTTTACTGAAGAGTAAACATGGAAACAGAAATGCAATGATGGGTGACCGAGAATGAGGGGGAGAAACCAGGAGCTGGTACTTAGTATATAGGTTTAGTTTGGAATAGTGCCGTTTAGGCAATGAAAGGTGGCAATGACTTCTCAATATAAATGTAGACAACCAGTAAAGGCACTGAGCTGTCTACCTAAAAATTAAGATGGTAGCCAGGCGGTGGTAGAGCACACCTTTAATCCCAGCACTCGGGAGGCAGAGCCAGGCGGATCTCTGTGAGTTCGAGGCCAGCCTGGTCTACAAAGAGAGATCCAGGACAGGCACTAAAACTATACAGAGAAACCCTGTCTCGAAAAGCCAAAAAAAAAAAAAATTAAGATGGTAACTTTTTGCTATGTGTGTCTTATATGATAAAAATTGAACCATTGTTTTCATATAAAAAACAAATTTTAAAAATGAAGTAAAACTCTTCTGTCCCCAAACTTACTAAATATGTTTCATGTTAGATTCATAGTTCCCTGGCTTATGTCTCTTTGGCCTTTTGAACTTGGAGCCTCTTCTGTATGGGACTGAAAATAATAATTCTGCTTATTCAATCAATATTTACTGAGCTAGGTAGCCAGTCCTGAGAATACAGTAAGGAGCAGGGATATGAAGTTAGGTGTCTGTTCATTTATTCATCCAATAACTACTTATTAGTAACTTACTGTGAGCCAGGTATTGTGGTAGGTAGGTGTCAAGGACTCAGAAAAACAACAAAAAGGTCAGGAAAATACCTGAAGGCTTCATTCGAGGAAGCAGACCCAATTCCAGACAGTCCTTATCACATGCATGTGGTCATGATATGCTGTGTAAGAAAGGGTGTTAGCAGAGGGTAACTTCAGAGGGGGTCTGCTTCAACAGGATTATTGAGTAGCATTTGTGCAGTAGGCAAGGCTTAGTGGAGGAGAGTGAATCAGCCTTGGGAAGAGAACTAGGAGAAGAAGATGGACGAAGTAAGGCCTAGATGTGGACCGGTGCTTGACTTGTTTTAGAAACAGGAAAGAGAACCATGTGGTTCAAATGTGATGGAAAAGGAAGACTGATTTTATTGGGAAAAATTTGGGTATCCTATAAACTGTAGTGTGCTTCCTCTCAGCGTGGTTTGCTTTGTGAAGTGGCCCAACCCACTGGAGTAAGGAAGACTGACTCCCAACCACCCTGACACGGTACCAGGAAAGTATGCTCTGAAGCACGAAGCTAACAGGGTTCCACCCCTTTCAGATTTGGGTATCCGGATTCCTGTGGGACATGTGGACTACTTTGTCAATGGAGGTCAAGACCAGCCCGGATGTCCCACGCTTTTTCAAGCAGGTCAGCAAGCCAGGGAGGGTTAGTATTTACCTGTTCCACAAACTGAAATTCACCATATCTTCATTCTGAACAGCCAGTGTGGGTCACATGGCATCTTCCTGATGATGCCCTCTATGTTCTACAGTGTCTTAGCATGTACTAGTTATTTTTGGAGCCCATGAATTCCAGAGAGTTGTCTCTGCTACTGGAAGCTGGCCTCATGTTTGTGATGTCATCCCATTTTATGTTAGGCTCTGCCATGATCTAATGTCAATCAGGACAATAACCCCTATTCCTTCCCGAGACCTAATCTGTGGCAAGGCCCCAGCAGCTGCGTCCTCTTCAGAATGGAGCTGTGGCAGAAGTAAGCCACCAGACCAGGGCTGTGTGGCTGAAGGCTCACTGCCCAAAACTGTACAGCTCTTTTTTTTCTCTCTCTATTCCTTCCTTCCTTCCTTCCTTCCTTCCTTCCTTCCTTCCTTCCTTCCTTCCTTCCTTCCTTCCTTCCTTCCTTCCTTCCTTCCTTTCTTCCTTTCTTTTTGTTTGTTTTGAGACAGTGTCTGTTTACATAGTCCTGACTATCCTGGAACTCGCTCTGTAGACCTGGCTGCCCTCAGAACTCACAGAGATCCATTTTCCTGTGCCTCCAAAGTTCTGGGATTAAAGGCATGCACTGCTATACCCAGCCTCCAAAATTATCTTAAAGATAATTTTTTTAACATATTCTCTCCTAAATAAATTCTTCTGGAATTCTCTTTTTGAAAATATTTAACATGTATTTTAAATTATAAGTGTATTTAAATAACAAATATATTTAATGTTTTAAATAATACTAAATCTGTCAAAGGCTAAGCACCAAAGAGTGTTCAGCTCTACATTTTGCTTATGACTAAAATCAATATATTGGCATTTCATTTGGAATATTAAATGCGGATTCCTGTATGTTTGTAGTAGTCTCTTATTTACCAAATTCTTACTATTTTAAGGATTTTTGTTTTGTTTGCTTTTTGAGGCAATATCTCATGCTGTCATCCAAGCTGACCTCAAACTCCCAGCTGTCCTCCTGCCTCAGCCTCCTGCACCATCACACCTGGCTCTATTTTAGTGATTCTTTTGACAGTTTTATCAAATAAGTACTTTTTTTTTTTTGCCAGATTTACTGGTTTTTCAAAAACGTGCTTCTTAGAAAACTTTAATAACATGTCGACTCTTCTGATCAGGAGGGTTGATTTGATTTCAATGATTTTAGAAGCTCTTAGTGGCATTTTAGTTAGCTACTTTTCATTTCTGTATAATGCAGTTTGAGAAGGGGGCAGCTAGCCTGTCTCAGTTCCCTGGCGATGTGAAGAGGAGCGTGGCAGTAGAAAACATCCAGACCACAGGAGAAAGGACTGTGAACACAGTTTATCCTTAATTGTCAGTCCAAGAGAGTACGTGGTGTAGGGGGAGCCAAGTGGCCCCAAGATGCTGTAGCTGTGCCTTGCTCCTTACCTTTTAGCTCTAGCCTTATGTGGATTGTATGTATATGTGTGTATGTGTGCATGTGTGCATGTGTATGTGTGTGTGTGTGTGTGTGTGTGCATGTGTGTTGCATGCACCAGAGTGGTTATAACTTTTAAACAGTAAATAACCAGGGCTGGAGAGATGGCTCAGCGGTTGAGAGCACTGGCTGTTCTTCCAAAGGACCCAGGTTCAATTCCCAGCACCCACATGGCAACTCACAACTGTCTAATTCCAAGATCTGACATCTGCACATGGACATACATACAGGCAAGACGCCAATGCACATAAAATAAAAATCATAGTAAATAACCACAATAAAATCAAGTTGGAGTAATTGGGATACTTGGAAAGCTCTTTAGATCAGTTATTGGACCGGGTAAGTTACAGCACATATAATTCAAAAGACTAATCATGAATGGCTGTTGACTCTAGGCCAGGGGTTCTCAACATGTGGGTCGTGACCCCTTGAAAGTTGAACAACCCTTTCACAGGGGTCATTGAAGACCATCAGAAATATCAGATGTTTACATTATAATGCATAACAGTAGCAGAACTACAGTTATGAAGTAAACAACAAAAATAATTTTATGGTTGGGGGTCACTACAAAGTGAGGAACTGTATTAAAGGGTCATAGCCTTAGGAAGGTTGAGAACCACTGCTCTAGACTATCTCTTTGCTGGGTAGGAAGACTGTTTTGTGGGTGTTGATGAGGAGATAGACAAGCAGAGAGACAACCATCTTGGCTGTAGAGGTGGTATCCCCAGCTCTGCGTGCTTCCTCTTTACCAGAGAGTTTGCCTGATCATGTAAGACTCAAAATCAAATCAAGCAACTGTCTCGGCAGCAAAGCTTCTCAGGAAAATTAAAAGCGAAAGAGAGACTGAGGTACCCATGTCCATTAATGTTGCTAAGGTGTGGCTCAGGGGACAGCTGTCTATTCATAGGCTTCTGTGCTATAAAACCCAGTAGAGTTATAGTAAGCGGCAGGGAGGGAGTTCCCGCCGGTCTGGACTGAAACCTTGATGTGGTTTTTGTCCCTCTCAGGTTACAGTTACCTGATCTGCGATCACATGAGAGCTGTCCATCTCTACATCAGCGCTCTGGAGAACACCTGCCCACTGATGGCCTTTCCCTGTGCCAGCTACAAGGCCTTCCTGGCTGGAGACTGTCTGGATTGTTTTAACCCATTCCTGCTCTCCTGTCCGAGGATTGGTAAGACCTCATATTCCCTTGGCTTCCCTTGGCAACGTAGGGGAGTTCAAGGACTAACCATTCGCCACCTCTTTGGGTTTATAAATAGCTTAAAAATTTTAAAAACTATTTAATTTTTTCTCCAGCACTTCATGTATGAGTGCTGTATTGACATCATTTTCATCCCTTCCTCTCCCCGCTCCAATACCTCCTGCTCCCCCTCTGTCTCAAGGTCAAGATCTCTTCTATAATTATTATTGTCAAATACACGCACGCACGCACGCACGCATGCACCATATCCATCTAGTGCTGTTCTCATGTACCACATTTAGGACTGACCACTCAGGATCAGGAAACCTATCAGGTTCATCCTTGGAGAAGAATGATTCTCTCTTTCTCGGCCTTGACTGCCTGTAGTTCTTTATCCAGGGGCGGGGCCCAGTGAGATTTCCCTAGCATGTTGGCATGTTGACAGGTGCCGTGATTGTGCTCGCCCCGTTTAGACAACCACGTTCTCAGAGCACCTCTGACCTACGGCCAAGAGTCTGTCCATCTGGGAGAAGAACTAGCCCACCAAGTGCTCAGCCTGCTCTCACCTGGAAGATGACAATTGGTGTTGGTTGTCCGCCCCCCCCATCACCTTGTATGTGCTCCCTGATGTTATTCAGGCTGTGTGTGTGTGCCTGGTAGGGACTCCCCAGAGCTGCACACAGGTCATCTTTAGAAGTGGGAGATTGTGGTGGCCACGTGACATCTGGGATAGGGGTGGTGACTCGTTGCTGGGCAGCTCAAGGGTGTTTCTGCATTGATCCAGGCCAGTCTGGGGAAAACACTCTAGGGAGACTGAGGGATCAGACTCCTGTTTCCACAGTGTTCCACGCCCCACCATCCCTGGCTGCCACTCAGAACACAGCAGCTTGTCGCTGCTCATACCGTGACATGGTACTAGCTTGACAAAATGTGAAAGGTTGATAGTGTCCCCATAACAACCTACACTGGCATTGTTTCCTTCTGCATGGACAAATGTCTGGCCTCCCTTCAGGGATGATGGACCAAGTGGTTTAACAGCTGCTTCCCACTGTCTGCCCAGTGTAAGATGAATTGCTAAACGGTCTTATTAATAAAAAAAAAAAAAACAAAAAACGGAGCCAGAAATTGGGGTTAAAACTGAGAGATCAGAGGAATAGAGCAAGCCACAGCCAACCTCACCTTAGCAACCCTCAGCCTCCAGAGAGACTTACTTCCTGTATACCCATGCCTATATATGCCTTCCTGTGCCCTGCCATCTCACTTCCTCTCTCTGCCCAGCTACATCACTTCCTCTTCCTGCCCAGCTCTGTCACTTCCTGTTTGTCTGTACAGACCTCCAGACCTTTATGGTTAACTAGTGTTGGAATTAAAGGTGTGTGCCACCATGCCTAGCTCTGTTCCCGATGTGGCCTTGAACTCACAGAGATCGGGATGGATCTTTGCCTCCCAAATGCTAGGATTAAGGGCATGTGCTACCATTGCCTGACTTCTATGTTTACTATAGTGGCTGACGTTTTCCTCTGACCCTCAGATAAGCTTTATTGGGGTGCACAGATAAAATATCATCACAACCCAGCTTTTCTTTCTGCTCTCCCTCGCACTGAACCTCAGAGATGCTGGCCACATACCCTTCCAAGTGTGTTATCCAAGGTTCTTCACCCTGCGGGTCCTTGTCCTAACTCTGATCTCATCTCTGAGCACATTCTATCCAACTGTCATCTTCCAGTCTTCAGAGCAACAGGATGCAGGTGCCGTTAAAGCAACCATGATATGAACTGGTTTGCAAGTTAGACACAAAACATTACGTTTCTTACAATGGTCTGCCAAGAATGGGTCAAATGAGGGCAGTGAGATGGCCCAGCAGCCAGGCTCTCGCCATCAAAACCTGAATTCCACCCCCAGGATCCACACGGTGGAATCAAAGAATTGACTCCCTACCCATAAGCTGTTCCCTGACCTCCACATGTGTGTTATAGCTTCCAAGTGTCCCCTGGTGCCCCCAACACCCCCACAAAACAAACAAACAATACATTTTAAAAGAAAACAAATGAATGTGTGGAATGACCTGAAGAACGCACTTCCTGTTGACTTTCATGTTTACACCCCACTGAACTTCGATTGGCTCTTGGGACTCATCACGTAGCATGAGCCTGAACACATGTGCCGTCAAGTAGCTGCAGAACATAGGGTGCATAAGTGAGTCCACCCTTGACTGGGGGACTCTGGGTCCCAGAAATGGCCTTCTCAGAACTATGCCATCTTGGCTTCTTTATTTCCAGGGCTGGTGGAACAAGGTGGTGTCAAGATTGAGCCGCTCCCCAAGGAAGTGAGAGTATATCTCATGACTACGTCCAGTGCCCCGTACTGTGGTGAGTTGGAAGGAAATAGGTATGTATAGCTGTGCTGGTGGGAGGCTGAGGATGTCCAGGTTCACCGACTGAGTTGCATCTAGCCCAGCGTGGGAGTCTATATGGGAGGTGATGGGTTTGGGCAGAGATATCCTGGGAGGTCATCTCAGGCAGAACCAGAACTGTGAGAACACATCCAAGCGGTATCATTACAGTGAGGACTCAAGACTCAAGAGCATCTCTCTGATGGCATAGTCACCCTCCTTCCTCCCCTCATTGGAATTTGTGCCCAGCTGGTTATGACGGCTCACGCCTTTGATCCTAACTCAGAATGCAAGGACAGGAGAATCTCTGAGTCTGAAGCCAGCCTGGTCTATAGAGTGAGTTCCAGGACAGCCAGGGCTACACAGCGAGAGCCTGCCTTGAAATGAAGGAAAGGAAGAAAGGAAGGAAGGAGGGAGGGGAGGGAAGGAGGGAGGCGAGAGGGAGGGAGGGAGGGAGAGAGGAAGGAAGGTAGATGTTTGTCTCCCTCCTAGGGGTACCCCTGACTCTGGGATACCTGACTGAGGCCATCCTTTATACTTCTCTCCCCCTCCTGGTGCTCACACCACATACCTCTCCCTCTAGCAGAGCCTCCTGGGTCAGAACCCAGGGGTTCATGACCTCTGCCACCTTCTCCTCCGTAAACACAATCCAGCTGTTCATAGATATTGCTCCCTGCATTTCTTTGAAGCTAAGATGCCAGTGATTATAAAGGATGCAACATTAAAGTCAAAGATAGTCTCGGAGTCCATGAAACCATTAGACAGCAAGCCAGCACTCTTCCCATGTTATCGTAGCTTCACTGGGGTGACTCTATTTCCTGGCTTGCGTTCATCTTCTTGGGGCCCTCCTGTCTGCTCTACGATGATGACAGGACCAAAAACATGCCAGCTTGGATGATGAATTATAAAATCACCTTAATCTGAGCTGATTTTCTCATCAGCTTGTGTTGCATTGTTGGAGAGATCTTTGCGGCTACAGCCTTCCATTTGCTGGACAGGCCCAGGGATTTGGAGCTCAGAGCTCAGACTCCGTGGCCACACAGACCTGGATTTGAATCTCAGCTTCTCTGCTTTCCAGTTGAGTAATTAGGAGCAAGTTACTTCACCTTTCTGAAACCCAATATCCTGCTGTGAGAAATGGGAACAATAATAGTACCCCCATATGCAAGAATCAACTGTGAGGATAAAGTAGGGGAGAGGAAGTCAGTGGCTGGTGACTCAGAGCCAGGTACTTAATCATTGCCTTCCCTTAGGCAGAGAATTTGAGACCTAGATAGGGATGTTTTGAGTTTCGTGGATGTGGCTATGTCTGAAGGAACAAAGCGGTCTCAGTCAGAGGTGGAATTTTCATGAGAGAGGTTCTGAGAGACAGTGCCTGAGGCACACAACTAGGGGAGGAACTCAGGATTCCACATCTGGTCTTCTGACCCTTTTCCATGTCACCTCACGCCACCATACCCGATTCCTGGTTCCTTCTTCTCGTCGCTCCCCTGGCAGTAGTGCCGTCGGAGGTCATCAGGAAGGCTGCGGTGTGCGGTGGCAGAGAGAGTACTTCTGAGCCCAGATGTCCCGGCTGCTCATTCCAGTCAGGGCAAGTTGGCAGCAACCTCAGCAGGCTCCCCTGTGTCTGTGTAGCTAAGAACACACTGGTAGGGTAGGGAAGCCTGGGGGAGCTTGGAGCGTCTGAGCTTTTGAAAGGTCCCTGCTGAGGCAGGGTCACAGAGCATTTCTGGTTTCATGTTCGGTGCAAACTCTTTCCCATAGACCCGCAGAAACACGTTCCTATCCATTCAAACACCACAGAGGGACACAGGAAACCAGGCGGTGTGAAAACCCACTTGCTCCCAAACTCTGAGCCTTTCTTTCTAAGGACAAATACAGGGTACCACCCTTTCCCTAGGCGAAGGCTGTTTAACTAGCTTCATTGGGGCCGGGGGGCCAGCTCCAGCTCTCTAGACACTCTCAGGCCATCACGGCGCTGGACGGCCATGCTCAGCACTCTCAGCCTGTTTCCACCTCAGCACTGCTCTTCGGAATGGTCCCCCTCCCCCCACCGCTTCAAGGGCTGATCATCTACCAAATAATGATTTTAAAAACAATATTAGTTTCCCCTTGTAGAACAGCTTTTCACTTCCTCCACCCTTCACCACTGTCATGTGAAGGAACCGAGAAACAACGAGGTTCAGTGATTTAGACAAGATGGCGCGACTTGTCAGCTTCGGGGCCTGGCCTTAAGTCTGTGCCTTCTGACTGCCCACCCGGGGCTCAGTGTGCCACCGGCTGAATCGCCTTCCTGTGCCGTTTTCATTTCGCTGGCAGTTCCCATTCACCCAGCAGCAGTCCCGGCTCTCCCTGGGTTTCTAGGGCACTATAGAGAAAAGAGAAACAACCTTAAGAAACCGTCTCGACACACATAGAAAGAGATGACACACACTATATGTTAAACTCAACCCAAGGAATCACATTCCTGAAGGTCTCAGAAACCATCTAACGTTTTCTACTCCTACTCAGAAACCTTACCCATCCCATAGCAATTCACACCCCACAGCAGTCCAACTGACAGACAGAAGCCATGTGACACTGAATGTTTTTCTCTTTGGAGGGGACAGGATGGCAGGTTCCTTTGTCTCATGAGTTCTTAGTATGTTGGTGCTTGTCAATGAGTCTGTTTCTAAGCCCACTGGACTCAAATGGACCACACGACTTTTCTAAGTTAAGCCTCGGTACCTGCATCCATTGGTTGTTTCCCCAACAGTCAGACGGAAAAAGTACACACAGGTGAGGGAAGAGTGAAGGATGATTACACCTCTAACTGTGTTCCCATCATGAAAGGAGCCAGGGCAAACAGTGGAGACCAAAGTGACAGCAAAACGCTACGAGGTACCTCTACCCCTTAATAAAGAGAGAATGTGTTAGTGACATTGTAATCCTTCCTTACCCACCCTCCCTTATCAGACAGTCAGCAGCTCCTTATTACTTCATGTCACCATAAGCCAAGATGTTCGCCTAGTCTATGTTGACGACACCCACCTTGAGAGCCCGAGCCTCTATACTGCTCAAGGGAGAGTCAGAGTAACAGCCACCGACGCTGTATGTGGGAGAGGAAGAGGGATGCTGCTTTTTGTTACATGAGTTGTTTATTTGGTATATGTCCCTGTTTGTTTATGCTATTGTAATAAAATATCCGAGGCTGGGAAATTTACAGAGAACAGAAGTCTACTTTCTCAGCCTTCGGAAACTAGGAAGGTCAAGATGTTGCTATTTGCTGTTCTGAGGGCTGTTCTCTGCTTCCAGGATGGCGTCTTGCTGCTGTCACTGGGTCTTTACATCATAGAGGGTAGAGGGGCCAAAAGGTCTCTGGTAGATCCTTCCTCTTCCATCCCTCGTATGAGATACTGATCTACTCAGGAAGGCTCTGGGGTGCTCACTGAACCTGATTGGCTAACAACACACCAGTGAGATCTGGGGACCTGCCTGTTTCCCCACGCCCTCCCTGGCAGCAGTGGGGTTTCTGGCCAGTGCCGCCACACCCAGCTTTTTGTAGAGGTGCTGGGGGTCCAAACGCAGGTCCTCAGGCTTTCACATCAAGCACTTGGCCATCTCCCCAGGGTCTAAGTTTAAGCATGACTTTTAGAGGAGCTACGGACATTCAAACAACAGCAGTATACGATGATTCCTCTTTGATAGTCTCAAGATTACGTTACCGCCATCAAGACGGGCTGGTGGGTAAACTTGACTATTGCCAAGCCTGATGGCCTAAGTTTGTTCCCTGAGACCCAGATGGAGGAAGGGGAGAACCAATTACTGCAAATTGTCTTCTGATTTCCACATGTACCACATGGCGCGCGCGCGCGCACACACACACACACACACACACACACACACACACACACACTAAGTAAACTCAAGTGTAATTTTAAAAACATTACGTCACCGCAATAAGGTCACCGAACAGGGAGGCATGAACTGCTCTCGCATGACAAGCAATAATAAAAATTAACGCTTTCTGAATGTCCTCCAGGCGAGGACACTGTCCTCGGGACTTTGTGTGCATTGATCCACTCAGTCCTCACTCCGGCCTGTGGGATAACTACTTCCGCTTTAGGAAGTCTTCACTGGAGGAAGCAAGCGGAGGACCCGTGGTAACTAGTAGCTCGTGCTTCCCATAGTGCCTTGGAGGTAGAGAATCCCAGCCACGCCGCTGCTCTGTGGGACTTTTCCCTCTGGCACCAGTGCCGTCTGCCAAGCCTTTGCTGTTCTTTGGTTTCCTAGTGCATCACAGCCTCGTGGAGTTTAACTTGAAGGAGAAGAGGAAAAAGGATACCATCATCGAGGTCACCCTCCTTAGCAACAATATTACTTCCTCAGTCAAGATCACCATGTACGTAAGTGTCCCAAATGGCTGAGCCCCTCTTTCATGCATGTTTACGCCCAGATCAGGCAGGCATAGTGTGAGTGCTAAAGGCTGGGCCTAGCCCACCAAGCTGGAGACCGTGCCCACTATAGATGTCCTCCCAGATACAAGCTGCACGTTTGAGATCGGTACCACCCTAAGCACAGTGTGTTCAGAAGCAAGGCTAGTGGGCAGCGCCAACGGTGATTAGCCTGTAGTAATCCAGTTCTGAGTCCGAAACGGTGCTCAGGGATCAGGTAGAATTGTATTAGGGATATCAACGAAGGAGAGACTCAGCCACGATCTCTGCAGGGATGACCAGGGCCTGAGGAGCCGCTCCATGGAGGAGGAGCGGAACTGGGTCTGTTGCCTGATTGGAACCCAAGGCAGATGGCCAGTTAAAGTATGAGCTTAGAGCTGGAAGAGGTGGCTCCATTGAGTGGAACCAGAGCCCATCATTTCCGTTCCTTTTGGGGGCAGATTTGGCTCCGGGGAGGTGGTGGGACCAGGCTTGGATCCAGAGAGCAAAGAGTTACAGATTCAGGGGGCTGCAAGTCTGGCAGGGGATGCGAAGTCCGGAACAAGGGTCTATGTTTCTTTAAAAAGCAACTGGGATAAGTTACACATAAGCCAGCAGTAAACAGTCTATCATGTATCACTGATTCTGTTAAGGTCCAGTCAGGAAAACACAGCTGATGCAGAGGAGACCCCCTAAGGGATGTGACAGAGTAAGCTAATTACTGAGGGAGATGGGAGGCAGGGGAGAGCTTACCACAGCAGGGGTAAATTGGCAAAACCAGAGGACTGACTCTCACTGAACCTGATCACAGCAGAGGCTGCTGGGCAGGAGCCAGGACCCCACAGGAAGTATCGCCCTTGCACAAGCCCTGCCCTCAGAGGCCTGTGCCCGCTTTCCCCGGGTCAGCCCTTGCCAGAATCTGCTGCGGTAGCTGCTGCAGACAAAGGTTTGCAGAGTGAACGGAACGCAAATGGGGAAATGATCAGTGCGCGCTCCTTTAAACATTCCCTGGTCCACTGTACAGACGCTACTAGAGCACACGGACGACGCCTAAGTGGGTCCGAGGATGTAACAAGAGGAACAGAGGATTTGTAGGAGTGAGCTGGATGGCGGGTTAGTGAGAAACGGACACATAGGTGTGCCTGGAAGAGAAGCCAAGGTGTGGGATCTGGGACAAGAGAAGGCTGGACAGACAAATCAGGCTTGGAAGGACAAACTAGAGATCGTTTCTGTTCTGAGAGGAGCTAGGGGAGCCCTCGGGCATTTTAAACAGAGGAGAGTGACCACTCTGGGCTCTGGGTGGGGAACATTCTCAGGCTGCCCTGCTGAACTGCGCTATGAGAGAAGACAAGTTCCACCAGGAAGAGATCCTTTCTCCTGAGCTCCCAAACATCCTGCCACTGGATGGTGGTCTATCTGCAAATACTAGCCCCTCCGGGTCATGCTGTGTTTCCTGGGTCATGTTCAAAACTGTTCATCTATGGGCAGAGGGGCCAGTAAGGGCTACACGAAATGCTGTGTCTCCATCTTCAAGGAGCTAGTGCCTCTGTGCATGACAGTCAACCAGGTTTGCCAGCAGAGCCCCTTGGAACAAAGAGGAAGTGAAATGCAGAGCGCGGTGACTCATCCCCTCTCCCCTTTCCTTTCAGACCTAGACAGCAACTTGAAGGGAGAGGAGTCATTGCCCACCCCACCCCCCAGTGCCAGATAAACCAAGTGAAGCTCAAATTCCAAGTTCCTAGCAGGGTTTGGAAAAAAGACAAGACTACCATTGCTGGGACTTTCTGTACTGCCCCTCTGCCGGTCAATGACAGGTGAGTCATAGAACCCATCCCCGGGGCAGGCATCCCCACACCACCACCAAGTCCAGTTCTGGACCCTAGGGATGTTGTTGGATGAAGCTCACCCTCACTACAGCGATAGCCATCTTCGAAGAGGAGTTGACTAAGACTAGTACATGAAACTTTTACATCTGCCTTATGCATTTGGTTTGAGTTAAGATTGTATCAGAACATTTATCATGGTGTCCTTCTCCTGCCTCGGCCTCTACTTCAAATGTGCCATTGGCAACACTCTTGGGTGTGGGGTGTAGACTCTTTCCTCTGCCTTGAGTAGGCACTTCAATGATTAGCCTTGCCACCTTATGATTAGCACACTGAGGACAGGAACAGTCTCCATTGTAGGAAAGCACAGGCCACCTTTACTAGACATGAGGGGACAGGAAAAGCCACACAACTTCGAGCTCTTTCTTCTGGTAACCAAGAAGCTGCCTGCTGTTGCTCTTCACATACAGTAAGAAGACAGTCTGCATACCTGAGCCAGTGAGTCTGCAAGCAAGCACGCCTGTTTTTCAGGACCTGAAAATAGCCTGTGCATAGACCAAGCCGACATAGGAGGCAGTGGTCTGGATTTTTTTTTGGGGGGGGGGGGCGGTGTGGGAAGAAATTTGTTTGTGGGCACCTTATTCCACTCCATTCCTACTAAGGGGGAAGGTCAAATTCTTGGTGGTTTTCCCCATAAGTAGTTAATATGGAGGGTACAGATGACTCATCTTGCAGAACTTGATCTCCATCACCAACTTACAAAGCTTTACATAGACACCATTTCAGCTTCCCTGTTTCTACACAATTGCAGTTGTCTCACATCCTTAAGTATGTATACTTAGGATTCAACGGAAAACATACGCAGAGAAATGTTTTAAATAAACTATCATGGAATATCTGAATCATTTCGGTTGTTTTGTTGAAATGTCATTTTACTACACACACACACACACACACACACACAAAATTATTTACAGGGCCACTGAGATCACACACTGGTGTGCATGCAAACACACATATACATAGAAATAGAGAGAGTAGTTAAGCAAATAAATGTTTTTAAAGTTTAAAAAGTGATTTACAGGGGTTGGGGATTTAGCTCAGTGGTAGAGCGCTTACCTAGCAAGCGCAAGGCTCTGGGTTCGGTCCTCAGCTCTGGGAAAGAAAAAAACAAAACAAAAAAACAATAAAGTCTTATATGGGGCTATATTAAAAAAAAGTGATTTATAGAGGATCTGCAGTTCATCTAAGGAGAACATGTCCATTTTGTAATGGACAGCGTATCACAGGGACATATAATCTGCCGTATTCCCTGTAATTCTCTTGACGAGGCAATCTTTAGCAGTCTTGGGCAGAGTAGAAATTTAATTCTGTCCATAACCAGACTGAAGTGGAAACATTCTAGGTGGAGCAAGCAATTAAAAAAAAAAAATCATGGACCAGGCATGGTGGCACTCACCTTTTATCTCAATACTTAGGAGGCTGAGGCAGGTGAGTTCCAGGCCATCCAGGGACACACAATAAGACCCTGTCTCAAAAACAAAACAAAACAACATTCAACAGTTGCCAGAGTAGATGAAACCTTCTAGAAAATTCTGCCTGTTTTGGATCCTTTACCCATAAAAACTGAAAGACACAGATTTATTGTTTAAGCTGTTATTCTTGGATATCTGTTATATAACATAAAAAGAAATACAGATTTGATACCTGAGAGTGTTTCTCTTTTAAAATGGAAATCTATCGTCCATGGGGTAGAAGGTAACAACAGATGTCAAATTCTCAGGTCTGCACTGGCTTCTTCCAGGTGACTGAGGTTTGGAGGATGAGATAGCTTTTGGGGAAGAAAGTGGTTTTTCACTGGGTCATTGCTTCCCAAATTTTGACCTTTAAAGTAACTTATATGAGCCACAGCTCAGCGAAACTCTGGTGGTAATCTCACAGTGGGTAAGTTGAAGAGAATTTAAGAATTTTTTTTTTTTTTTGGTTTTTCGAGACAGGGTTTCTCTGTGTAGCTTTGCGCCTTTCCTGGAACTCACTGTCTAGCCCAGGCTGGCCTCGAACTCACAGAGATCTGCCTGCCTCTGCCTCCCGAGTGCTGGGATTAAAGGCGTGCGCCACCAACGCCTGGGGAATTTAAGAATATTTTAACTAGGCTGGTGGTACGCACCTCTGGAACCTAAGAACTTGGGAGGTAAATCCAAGAGGAATGAGAACCCAGGGTCATCCTCAGCTACCTAGCCAGTGAGAGGCCAACGTGGGCTACTTGTGTAGTGGGTAACCATTCCAGCTTTGGTCTGGAAGTTCCAACCCCCATTGAGGCTTCGGTAACTGTCACGCCTACAAGGCGGGGCTGAGAGAGGATGCTGAAGACCCGAGATCCAGAGAACACAGCTGGACTGCACTACATCTTTCCCAGACCCTGTAACCTATCCCTTCACTTGTAAGTTACCCCACAAAATAAACCTCCCTTTTAACTACGTGGCGTTGCCTTAATATTTTAACCGATATACTTGGGACACTCTCAAGCAAATGAGAAAGAAGACTGTTTACAATAATTCTGTGGGTGAAATTCTAAGGAACTGTACAGTTTTCTGTGGCTGGTGGAGTGAGATCTGCCACGACCCTGACGATTCAAAGAGAGGCCGGGGGTGCAGAGCTGCAGTCACGGACAAAGGGAAGAAGGCAGCCAGAACGACTCTTCCACCTCCCTCTTCTTCCCTCTTCCTGCTCATGACCCCCGCAGAAGCAAGAGGAGAAGAAACTCATCAACTTGGTCCATAGAGGTCCAGGGCATCCAGCAGGGCACAGAAGGACAGAGGACGCTTAGGAACGAAGAGATTACATTCACACCTCATTACTTTCCTTCCTAGATACTTCTCTCTCTCTTTTTTTTTCTTCGAGACAGGGTTTCTTTGTGTAGTTTTGGTGCCTGTCCTGGAACTCACTCTGTAGCCCAGGCTGGCCTTGAGCTCACAGAGATCCGCCTGGCTCTGCCTCCCGAGTGCTGGGATTAAAGGCGTGCGCCCTCACCGCCCGGCCGATACTTCTCTTTTTAAACACAACTCAAATACATGTGCTTTGGAGAAACTGCTGACGTTTGGTTCACTCTGTCACAAAGGCAGGAAGAATGATATAAACCAGAGGGTGTGCTTACATCATCTGGGCAGGTCATGCAGGGTGCAGAAGCCACAGTTTCAGCCTTTCTGAGCTATGACAAGTGCAAGCCACAGGATAAGTGACGTAATGTTCACCCATGAGCTTCCTTCTCCACCTGCCACAGCCCGTAGGAAAATGTCACATGGGAAGAAGAATCCACGTATTCTTCAGTAATCGGGCATGTGATTTCCTTCCTTTTTAAAGCCTCCAAACCACTTGTTTACACCCTCTTACAATACCCAACATCTCGTGGATTTCCCTGGAGGTGACCTCAGCTGGCTTGGGCTTCATCAAGCTGAAGTTCCTATGGTTATAACTCGGAATGGTTGGCCATCCTGGGAGACACTACTTAGCCATATTTCTTCCTCAGTTTTCCCTTATGCTTGTTACTTTCTTCCAAGTATGGATGAATCATATTACACTTCTGTGATTAAAAAAGTTATATCACCGGCCGGGCGTGGTGGCACACGCCTTTAATCCCAGCACTTGGGAGGCAGAGCCAGGCAGATCTCTGTGAGTTCGAGGCCAGCCTGGGCTACTACCAAGTGAGATCCAGGAAAGGCGCAAAGCTACGCAGAGAAACCCTGTCTCGAAAAACCAAAAAAAAAAAAAAAAAAAGTTATATCATATGCTGTTGCTTCTGCTACTCCGGTTAAACTTTGCACTGTCTTTGGGGAACAGCCGGTGTTTCTTTATTAATGTCGTCTTGTTTTAAAGCATCGCTTAATGTACCCACGTGTTATTGTGTGTCCCATCAGAAGTATTAGTTCGTTACCTTAAATGGGAAACTAGTTTCCCTTATCATAGACTAATCCTAGAAATAAATACAATGAGAACATAGCAATGTTTGAAATTCCAAGTAGATGTTGTGGCCTGCTGGCCCCTGAGCTGCAGACCCTTTTTTTCCCTAACTAAAAACAAATGTTAACAACTTATGAGAGAAGTTTTCAAAACTCATCCACTGGGCTAGCAAGATGGCTTGGTGGGTAAAAGTCGATTCCAAACCTATTGCCCTGAGTTCAATCCCCAGTACCCACACTGTAAAAGGAAAGAGCCAACTCCTCCAAGTTTTCCTCTGACCTCCACACATGCACTGTGATGATTACACACACACACACACACACACACACACGCACACGCACACGCACACGCACACGCACACGCACACGCACACGCACATGCACAGGGGTGTGTGTATAAAAAAAACTACACCTCCTGCTAATAACACATGTAATCAGTGGACTGGAAGACACATAAAGCTTCCTTACTATGAGTTTTTGTACCACATAGCGGTAGATCTGGGCACTTCCTAAAAGCGTCCTGTCTCAGCACATAGCCTTCTCTTTGGGAAACCTGGCTTTAAGGAGCTGGGATGTCTGGGGAGGTAGTGGGTGGTGAGGTAGTGGGTGGTGGGGAAGGTTGCTAGCAGGATGCAATGCTTGATGACAGAGTAAAGGCCGGGCTGGGAACCTCTCCATACCCACATTCCTCACAGAACCCTGCTGAGATCTTCATGATTGTGGCCTAATTCAACTCAAAAGTCGGATTCACCACCAAGTCTACACAGCTGGTGGAAGATTAAAGCAACTTGATCCTGGAACAGAGACACAAGAGAATCACCTAAGGCTGCACAGCGCTTTACTGTGGTCCAGACGTCATCTGAGTTGGTCTCGTGTCTTCCTGTGCTCTGTCCTCTCATCACACCTGTGACACACGTGCAGTGATCACCCCAGTTCACACAATGAAGAGCGTTCAAGGTCACAGGCACGCAAAGGAGCCAGGACTCAAACGCCAGCAGTCTGGTCCCAACACAGGGCATTAACAGAACTGTGATTAGTTTCTATGTATAAAGTGCTCTAAAACCATGGCCAAGTAAATTCGCCTCAAAGGCCCACGGGGAACCCCCAAGACTGGCTACTGTGGTGATATTGTGTTCCCCAAAATATTGTGTACCCTAATAAACTTATCTGGGGTCAGAGAACAGAACAGCCATTAGATATAGAGGCCAGAAAACGGTGACACACACGCCTTTAATCCTAGCATTCCAGAGGCAGAGATCCGCCTGGATCTCTGTGAGTTCAAGGCCACACTGGAAACAGTTAGGCGTGGTAACAAGAGTCTTTAATCCCAGGAAGTGATCGCAGAAAGCAGAAAGGTATTTAAGGCGTGAGGACAAGGAACTAGAGCTGGTTAAGCTTTCAGACTTTTGAGCAGCAGTTCAGCTGAGATCCATTCGAATGAGGACACAGAGGCTTCCAGTTTGAGGAAACAGGATCAGCTGAGGAATTGGCGAGGTGAGGAAGCTGTGGCTTGTTCTGCTTCTCTGATCTTCCAGCATTCACCCCAATACCTGGCCTCAGGTTTGATTTTATTAATAAGAACTTTTAAGATTCATGCAACAGGCTACAGAACTTTTGAAGTCCGGATGAAATTAACATATGGACTCATTGTTAAAAAAAGAAAAGTTATTATAAATTTCAAATAGTAACAGCCCGAGCAGGAGACAGAATTGCAGGTCATGTGACCAGGCAGCCAGTCCAGCAGCCAAGTGAGCCACCCTCACATGGGAATCCCAGCCAAGCTGGTGTAGACAGCTGACTGAGAACTCAGACCTTCAGCTGGTGAGTTCTTTTTGGAGAATGGGGCTGGTCCATCAATACAGAGAGAACAGAGATGGGAACAGGAAGACAGAGGAACGAGGAGACATGAGCATGGCTGGAGATCACTGCGATCAGAGAGACCGCTGGGCACACAGCCCTTTCTGGACTCCTATGACTCCGGTAGCTTCCAGTGGTTCACAGATCGTGCCTTGGCTATAAATCCCTCCTTGAAAAAAAGAAATGCCCTTTTCACCGGCAGCTAGCACGTTAGGATAGTATAGTCCCCCTACTTATTAGAAGACAAATAAATAGTCGCATGGAGTATTTTCTCTTCTATGACTTAATTTAATGTTAGCATTGGCTTTTCTTTGTAGTTTTCTTTTTCTTGCTCACTAATTCAATCTCGTCGCTTGTTAGAGATATGTTCTGATTTTTGTTTTCTCTTGAGTCAGTTTCTGCAGTTTAGACATTTCTAGGAACCTGTCCATTTTACCTGTTATCTAACTTGTTGATGTACAACTGTTGATAGTATTCTCTAACACATTTTTATTTCTATGAGGTCAGTATCATGTCTCTTATTCTTGATTTTAGAAACTAAATCTTCTCACATTTTTGTTAGTATTTCCTGCTAAAGATGTATCAGCTTTACTGATACTTTTAAAAAAAATCCTCATTTTCCATTCTCCGTTTTGTTACCTGTCACTAATTTTTATTTTCTCCCTTGACTGGGCATTTTTCAATATTATTTAGGTTTTGTTTTGTTTTGTTTCAGTAGAAAAAGCCAAGCATATAACTTTGCTTTTGTGTTTTTGCTTCTGCATTGCCAATCTTTCTGAGATCACAGACTTTTTTGTCCACTACCTCTCTCTGAAGAGACAGGGTCACAGGGTTTCAGCTCCTGAAGAAACCTTGGGTATTGTAGCAGGACATTATTCTGCTACATGTGCTTTAGTTACCTTCATGCCTGGCTACAAGTTTCAGAAGATTAATGTATTTCCCTAGCATTAAGTCTCCATAAAACTTGAAGTAGAGAATACACTAACTCTCTCATTCAAGTCAAAGACCTCAGAGGTTGTTTTCTGGATACCCTGAGCTTGGATTCCTAGGGGGACCACTGTCTAAAAATCATATTGCTCAGATCAGAAGGCATTTTCATGGGTCCTTTCTCTGAGAACTGAAAGGAAAGACCCTGTCCTTAACCTCAACTGAATGGACCAGCGGTGGACACCTGACTTAAGCTGGACCAGATAGACTTTATTCTTCAACATCTGAAACCACAACTAAGAGATAGCCTTCTTCTCTTCTGGTGGATGGAACTGTTGTGTACAAACTTGAGCAATGAAAGTAGCCCATTTCCCCACAAGAATGGAGAAACAGGGAAGGCTAGTCTGTAAGGAAAGAGAAACACAAGGCTTATCTCCTGAGAGAAACAGAAAAGGGAGAGAGTGTCTGGGTTCCTTATGACTTTCTGTTTCTCTGATCTGTCCAATTTTGAAACCTAGCAGTAGTCTTGACATTAATTCCATAAGGTCACTCTGTACTCTTACAATAAATGTCCTTTGCCCCATCAATACCACTGTCAATGAAAATAAAACTCCCAGAACACATGTTTTATGATGGGTAGGGCAAAAATCACACGTCATAGATTATCTTCCATAAACTTCCCAATAATTCTGCGTGTTACCTTATTTTACATGTGAAAACACTAAGGAGCAAGGAAAATTATATAATTTGTTCACTCTGGTACATCTAGCTGTTGTGGAACATTAGTTTAAGATGTGTTACTTTTATTTATGCTCTGGACCATTTGTTTAATGGTGCAAAGATGTGTTGCATTCTTTTATGGTGCATTTGTTTAGCTCTGTGAAGCTGTGTTACTTTGCCTGCCTAAAACACCTGATTGGTCTAATAAAGAACTAAATGACCAATAGTGAGGCAGGAGAAAGGACAGGTGGGGCTGTTGGGCAGAGAATAAATACAAGGAAAAATCTGGGGAGTGAGAGTGAGGAGCAAGAAAAGAAGGAAAAGAAGATGCCAGGGGCCAGCCACCCAACCACACAGCCACACAGCCAGCCTTGGAGTAAGAAGGAAAGAAGGATATATAGAATAAAGAAAAGTAAAAAAGCCGGGCGGTGGTGGCGCACGCCTTTTATCCCAGCACTCGGGAGGCAGAGCCAGGCGGATCTCTGTGAGTTCGAGGCCAGCCTGGGCTAGACAGTGAGTTCCAGGAAAGGCGCAAAGCTTCACAGAGAAACCCTGTCTCGAAAAACCAAAAAAAAAAAAAAAAAAAAAAAAAAAAATACAAGCTATATGGCCTATGGCTCAGGTTCATTATTAACTAGCTCTTACAACTTAATCCAACCCATTTCTGTTAATCTACGTTTTGCCACGTGGCTTCATGGTGTTATCCGTTCTCTCACATCTTGCTTCTCCTGGTGGTGGCTCTCAGCTTCTCCCTGACCCCACCTTTCTTCTTTTTCTATCCCTCTTGGATTTCCCACCTGGCTCCATTCTGCCCTGCCATAGGCCAATGCAGCTTTACTTGTTAACCAATGGGAGCAGCATATATTCACAGCAGACAGAAAGACATCCCACAGCCACATAGCAGCTTGCCTCATGTGTCCAGTTGGTACCCTGACAACAGCCCACTCACTATCCAAAGCTAAATCAGCGTCTTGGCCCAGCTGTCTGTCCTGTCCTATGATAATAGCTGCCATGATAATTCAGCTGTCCAGTCTTGAAACCTGAGTCATCTTTGACTCAGAACATAACAGCACTAAAAATAAAAGTCATTTCTCTCCCCCAGCCCCGCCCCAGTACCTGCTTCACACTCACACAATGGCTCTTGATCTCTTCAAGTCTGGGATCTGTTCCTTCCCCTCTAGGCTATCTGAGAGCCCTGGATTTGGGCACCAACCTCTGTACTGGACTCTTCTCTTCCAGCCCTGCCACCACCGGTCCATTCTGTTCGACTCTGCCAGATAGCTCTGCCCAAAACCACTTGAAACCTTCTCCTGCTCCAGAACTGTCATGGAATTCTCCTGGTGTCTTTAGAAAATCTTGGATTTCAGGACCTTCCCCTGGCTAAATCATTATATCTTTTCTCTTGATTCTCATTTACCTTTTCCTGAAAGCAATTCTTAACCCCTGTTGCATTGAGAGGTAGAAGGAAAATTAGGTAAAATCTCCTGGAAAGGGCAACCCAATCGGTAAATTCCCTCACTTTGCGGCATTGGGGTCAAGGTGGCTCAACTATGAATGTCCCCTCTTTCTTGTGACTCCAACTTGAAAACTCCCACAGTGTTCACTTCAGGCGCCTGGCTGAGATTCAGAAGTCAAGCCAGCCCAAGCATGAGTTCGCTCCCTTTTTTTGTTTCCTGGTCTGTTTTTTGAGACAGAGACTCAAGTAGCTCAAGCTGGCCTGGGGCTCCTGAACTTGTTCCCTCCGCTCCTAATTATTTTCTGTGACACTCACCCAAAGTTCAACCCAGAACCTGCCGGCTGCCATGTTTCTTATCCGGAAAGTACAGGGAAATGGATACAAGCAGAGATGAGCGATCACAAAACCAGAAGGTGTATCCGCTCATTCAGCAAGTCCTTACAGTGTCCCTACTGTGTCTTTGTTAATATTCTTGATAGAAACTGTAATGTGTAGAGTTTGAATGCTCACTATGTGTCAGGTACAGTTTTAAAGGCTTTTCTAGTTCTAGACATAGAGTTATTAAATTCTCACAATTATTTGGTGTAAAATGTTTGTTTTGTTTTGTTTTTATGGTTGTAGCTATTTTGCTTGTTCTGCAATTTTACATTGGAGCAAGCTTGAGATGCCCCACAATAAAGTAACTAGATAATAATATAAAGCCAGATGAGTGAGAGCTAAAATCTGGATCTATATTCTTAACCTTGCTTTCCTGTTGACAGAACATCCTAACTCAATGCCCACCCATATTACCCCATATTTATTTGGGGGAAGCATGCCATGGCATATATGCAGAAGCCAAAGGACAGCTTCTGGGAGTTGGGTCTCTCCTACCACGTGGGTTCCAGGAGTTAAACTCAGGTCCATTGGGTTTGGCAGCAAGTGTAATAATATTGAGCCGTTATAGGCCCTTCTTTAACAAACTTGATTTAATAGACATTTTTCTGGTATTGTCAAGTGTTTGGTCATATCCCATATGGTAAGAACATAAGTATGAGTAACACAGGAAGACCTTTTCCTTCTGGAACAGTGGTTCTCAACCTTACCCTTTAATACAGTTCCTCATGTTGTGCTGACCCCCAACCATAAAATGATTTCGTTGCTACTTCATAACTGTAATTTTGCTACTGTTACGCATCATAATGTAAATATCTGACATGCAGGGTACTGATATGCAACCGCTGTGGGAGGGGTCACAACCCACTTGGTGAGAAGCGCTCGCTCTCGAAGCTCACCCTGGTAGGAGAGCCCTAGCCAGAGCTCCCCAGACCAGCGCTGCTAAGTTACATTAAAGTTGTACTTACTAGGTTAGATAAAATGACACCCTGTAAATGTGAGTTTTAAGTGCATTTTTGCATCCACGTCAGATATTAAAATAATTTAGGAACTATGTTTGGGGAACAGGAAGAATATAAGCAGTTAAGTGAAGAGAAATTGGATTGTGAGAAAGGAAATTCATGGAAAGGGGAAGAAACTGAAAAGGATAAAGGTTAAGAGCAACTAATATTTTCCTCTTTGGCACTTAAGAGAAGGTACGTAAAGAGAAAGCTTCGCTGGGCAGTAGGTGGGGAAATCAGGCCTGAGCAATCGCTCAGGGTCTCAAGAAACCACAAAGAAAATCCTCCTTCCTCACTGCTCTTAAAGAGCCAGAGAAAGAGTCGGGTATGGTGGCACATGCTTTTAATCTCAGCACTCAGGAGTCAGAGGCAGGTGGATCTCTGTGAGTTCGAGGCCAGCCTGGTCTACAGAGTGAGTTCCAGGAAAACCAGAGCTACATAGTGAGACCCTGTCTCAAAAAAAAAAAAAAAAAAAAAAAAAAAACCAATTTAAAAAAAAAAAAAAAAAAGGTGAGCCAGAGAAAGGGCCCCCCTGACTTGGATAGAAGAGAGAAGCTGAGAAAACAGTAAACGGCATTGGAAATCCAGAAATCCCAAGTGTTTCACCTTACCCGTCTTGAAAGGAATGTGCAGGTCACTCCGGTAACAGCACCAGAGGTGGACAGACAGCTAACAACTGCCAATGAGTGCCAAGCCGGAGACCCTGTGATATGCCCCAACCACAACAATGACAAGAAACCTCCTAGCTCTCAAGTGCCTGAGAGGGAACCTGGAGAGAAATGAGCTGAGGGAGGTGGTCCAGGGGCCCCACAGAGAAGGATGACAGAATGGGTGCGTGGCAGGCTTGAGTGGGAACGGAGGGATCTTGAGTAGTGAATAGGACTCAGGCAGTGGGCCAGCAGAGGGCTGCTTCCGGCGTCTGAGCAAAGATTCGGTTTCTAGGCTGTGTGAATCAGATTTGTGGTGTGAGTATGTCCTGGGCTTCCCCGTCCGTAGGGAGCATGTGACAGTGGTAAACTGTACCCTGGGTAGAAGAGGCACTCTGGGGAGGGATCATGTCAGAGGAGTATACCAAAAGTGAAGTGAAGTCTTGAGGTCTCTAGGTAAGTTTCTGACGGGGAGGACAGCTCTGTGTACGGACACAGTGCCATCTGGAAGTGAAAGAATGGCCGACATCCTCACTCATCCTTCCAGCCCTGGGCTTTGTGTAGGCAAGCCAGTGTGTCGAGAACACAGAGAAGGTCATCAAGAGTTGATAAGAACCTCTGAAGATTAACAGGGCCTTTTTTTTTTTTAAATCATCAAATGTACATGAAAGAGACACAATACATATACAATCTTATTTCAGAAAAAAAAAAAATCAGAAACAACACCAGAGCTGTACAGGGCACCTAAGTTCTATCAAGCATAAAATTGAAACCCTAGAGGGGGAGAGGAGAGAAAACAGGACTCCTGACATTTAAGTAGGGTAAGAGGATGGTGTGGAGATAGGACGGGCCTCTTCGCTGGGCTGGTGACGTCTGCTGTGAGGCTCAGATGAGAAGAAGCTAGCCAAGAGAAGGTATGAGTGAAAACATTGAGACAAGCGCACAACTGCAAAGACCCGAAATACAAGGTTGGTGTGGCTGGAACACCAGGAATGGAGATGAGCACATGCTGGAGAGTGGATGGGGACAGGGTGGGGGTGGGGAGGACAGACAGCGAAGACTGAAGAAGTAAAAATTGCCTGGCAATCCATAGTCTCTGCCCGCCCCTTTGATCAACAAAGCTGTGGTGGTTTGAATAGGTATGGCCCCATAGACACAAGTATTGGAATGTTTGGCCCATAGGGAGTGGCACTATAAGGAGGTGTGGCCTTGTTGGAGTAGGTGTGGCCTTGTTGGAAGAAGTATATCACTGTGGGGGTGGTGGGCTTTGAGGTCTCATATGCTCAAGCCATGCCCATGCATGGCACATAGTCTCCTTCTGCTGCCTGCAGATGAAGGTATAGAACTCTCAGCTCCTTCTCTAGCACCAGGTCTGCCTGCATGCTGCCATGCTTCTCACCATGACGACAATGGACTAAACCTTGGAAACTGTAAGCCAGCCCCAGTTAAATGTTTTCCTTTATAAGCATTGCCATGGTCATAGTGTCTCTTCACAGCAATAGAAATCCTAACTAAGACAAAAGCCAAAGCTGATGTTAACTGGGTCAGTATGACAAAGTCTAATTATCAATGAATGGTGGTGAGTCCTCCCAGTTCAAAGCAGAGGAAAGAAAACGGGTTTCTTCCTGAAGATGACAGCACCCAATGATCAAAATCAATTGAATCACTGAACTGCAGCAAGACAGACATATGCCCCTGTCAGTCACAGGGCCCCTCAGTGAATAAACCTTATGCCAATGTCATACAGTAAGAGGTTCAGATTTTATTCAAGTGGAATAGAGAATCCTTTGAAATTTTGAGCTGGAGAATGATGAGCTCTTGCATGTTTATTTATTTTCCTTATGGTTGTTAGGTCCAAATCAGGTTCCCCAAAATGGTAGTGCTGGTGACAATGTCCTAAACAGAAGGACTTTGGCTGGGTAAACACAAGGACTGTTATTGGGTAAACAGAGCCTAAAGTCGGGTTTCTGTTTACCAGAAAACTGGATCTCATCCGGCATATTTCTGTTTACCAGTGATCTCCCCTAATTCCTTAATCTGCCCCCAAAGGCCAACTACCTTGAGCAAGGGGCATCTAGTTCCTGGCTAATCTGGACAATCTCAGCTCAAAGATTCCCACCCTGCTGACTGTCAGGTAAAATCTGTTTGCTTTTCTGCCATTCTACCTCTCTCTGGCCCTATCCACAGCCTTGGCAGTTTGACCCACAATAAACCTTTCCTTCTACCCACGGAGTGGTCTAGCTTGGTGGTTTCACTGGACTCTTACACACGATGGTGAAAGGCATTCAGACTCCCACACATCAAATGAGCCTTGTGCTGTGGGTGGAATAGATTGTGGTGAGGAGGGACATTACCGCGTTACATTACAGGGAGTCTAATTCTGGAGTAACACTGGCTCCGTGTTAGTGCTGACCGTGGAGAAGGGTGGGACAGAGTCTGGGGACAGAACTGACAGTCTGACAGAAGGTCCCCAAGGTTTGGGGCAGGAACAAATTAGCAAAGAGGAAGACAGAGTGAGCAAAGAGGGAGGCAGGTGGGTGTGACTAAAAATGATGCTTGATTTAAATATCTCTTCCAGAGAATGGATGGAAAGGGAAAAAGTAAAGGGAAGGAGAGAGAGAGAGATCCTAATTCGTGTTATAAAGTGAGTGTGATTCTGATCCTCAAACCTGACAACATGTTCTCAAAATAAATCCAGAAATACATGAAAATATCATAAAGCTGGGTTTATTTTAGGAATAAGATAGATTCATTCCAGGAATACAAGGGAGTTTTGTTCTTTTTCCTTTGCTTTTAAAAAATATGTATCCTATTCGTAGAATTTACAGTGTCAACAGGACAAAGGAGAAAACTAATCTCAATAATTGGAGAAGCCTGGTGTGGTGGCACATGCCTGTAATCCCAGCATTTGGGAAGTGGAGGCGGGAGGACCAGGAGTTCAAGGCCATCCTTGGGTATATGGCAAGTTTCAGTCCAGCCTGGGCTACATGAAATCCTCAAAACAAAACAACAGCAACAAAAGACAAAGAAAACCATTTGATATGATCGACAGTCATTCATGTTTTAAAGAAATAGGAATATAGAGAACTTTCATCTGAAAAAGAAAAACCACGGTACATCGGTACATCCCCGTGAAAGCATCGCTCAGGGGCAGATACAGGAAGGTTGCTAGTTGAAAACACTGTGAGACTTGTTTGTGTTTCACTTTTTTCTTAAGTTAAAAAAAAATTGCAGCACCCCTTAGACTAGTGGCGAAATATCAAAAATATTTTCCTCTAGATAAGCATAAAAGGAAGATGCCTTCTATTGTCCTGAAGGTCCTACCTAACCAAGAGTCTGCCGTCCATTCTGTCCTTGTAATGAAGGTCCTACCTAACCAACAGTCTGCCAACTACTCTGTCTCTGTACAAGGTCTTACCTAACCAACAGGTACCAGAAAGGGAAGAGAAGGAAGAAGGGGAGGTATGGGGCTGGAATGGAGAAATAAAACTGTCACTATTTCATCTTTGGAAAATGTTGCAGAACATATAGATTAATGATGAGAATTCATACATGTATTTATCATAATCACTGGGTGGAAGTTGAAGTTACAAAAATTAATTGTATTATGTAAGCAGCCATGGACGATCAGAACGTAAAAAGTATTTAATGGTAGTACTTATAATCACATCAAATTCATCAAATAACTATAAAAATATGCAAGGACATCTACTTCAAAAACAAAAAAATATGATTATGAGAAAACAAAGGAGACTAACGTAAATGAAATGCTAAACCACGTTCATAGGTTTAAAACTCAGTGTCGTAAAGATAATACTTTGTCACACTTGATCTGTTTGTTCTTCGTAACGGATGTGCTGGTTGTAAAGCTTATGTAGATGTATGTGTAAAGGGAAAGAGCTATAACAACCAAGACCCGAGGAACAGTTGGATTGCCAGATAGCAAACCTTACTATAGCACTACGTCATGACGACGATGACAAGGTGGTGTTATTATGGATAGAAATACGGTCAGGAGAGCCGGGATGTAGCACAGGGATGGTACAAAACAAAAAAAAAAAAAAACCAGAGCGATGGCACAGCTCCAAAAAGAGCCTCGGGGACGGGGACATTTGACGTCTGACAAAGGTGGTGACGAGTACTAGTGTGAGGGTTAAAATAACCACAGTAACCAATGCCCAGGCAACCGGACACCCAAATGGACCCTTGCTTCATGCCATACTTCAAAACCATTACAGGCTGTCATCGGCCTCACCATGAACTATAAAACATCTAGGAGTCGAGATGGAGGTCATCTTCTGGGGGACACAAGTTCCTTAAACGTGACACAGAAAACCCTAGCCTCAGGAAAAGGGCAAAACCAACACTACAGGGAAATCAAACCTCTGCTCATCGAAAGGCATCAGTTAGAGGAAACAGTAATGTGTTTGGGGGGAAATGTATAAAAGCCAACAGAATGTTTTTAACCTGGTTATTTAAAATACTTCTATAAATTGGTAAGAAAAAGAGTAACAAGCAAATAGAGAAAATAGCTAAGAGACTAGCCTAGCCACTTCATAACAGAAAACACTCACACGGGGTGGGGGCGCATTGGGGGGCTGGAGAGATGGCTCCGTGGCTAAGGGCACCTGTTACACAGCCATGAAGGATGGAGTTGGGATTCCAGCAGCCCTGTAACAAAGCGGGTGTCCTAGCACTTTAGCCCCAGCTTTGAGGAAGGCAGGGCGGGGGTGTGGGAGAAAGCTGGAGTTTGCTAGCCTCCAGGCTAGCCAAGAAAGGGGAGGGGCAGGAAAAAAAGGTATTAGTATTCATCAGGAAAATGAAAACTGTAGCCACAAAGAAATGTTGCTATTCATACCCAAAGGGCAAAGATGAGAGGGAAAAAATCATGACAACTACCGGAGAGGGATTCTCAAACATTGCTGAAAGGAATGCAAGTTGGTACAACCATTTAGGAAAACTATTTGGCAGAATCCACTGTCGTTGAACGATGCCCGAGTCGTGCCTTGAGGGTACCACTCCTAGGTACAGGGAATGCAAATATATGCATCCGGTAGCATCTGTACAAGGGTGTCCACAGGAACACCATTTTAATCACTTCAAGCTGGAAACAATCCTTGTGCATACCAAGAGTATATTGGTATGTTCATACACTAGAGAGCTACATGTCAGCAAGAACCAACCACTGGAGATGGAGCGAGGCTCCCCAGCCCATCAGTCCTCAGCTGTTAGAGTTTTCTAGTCTCACCCTAGACAGGTTGACTGAGGAGGCCTTTGAGATGCCGCCTGTTCCAAGCACATGCGGAGAGCAGCAGCGTGAGAAATAGCATGGAGCTGAGTGAGCACTGCCTAGCTGCCCCAGCTAGTCCCCACTGCAAAACATGACAACGGTCTGAAGTCACTGTATAAGAGACAGGTTTGACACAGCATCCGGTAACCAGAACATACATCGAACTTTGAAAGGAAAAGCAACGTAGAATAGATTCAGCAAAGCATGGTGGTGTCCACCTGTAATCCTACATTCAGGGAAGGGAAGCAGGAGGGCTGTGAATTCAAGACCAGTCTCATACAGTAGCAACATATTGTCTCAATCAAAATAAATAACCAGATAAAAAGAGAGCAGAACAGACTCAACTTGCAAGTCACTTTTAAATGTTTAAGGAAGGAAAATGAATTGGCTAAGCTTATACAATCCTACTAATTATGAATCCAATGCTAGATTCATAAACAGGGCACGGTTATTTCTATTTTCAACTTAAAAGTTGAAGAAAATACCAGGGCTTAAAAATGTTCTATTTCGATAGAAACTTATTTGGGAACAAAAAAAAAAAAAAAAAAAAAAAATAACCACACGGAAAATTCACTGGGTCCTTGCAGACAGTTTAAAGCAACAACATCCGGGAGAGGCGTGGGGTGCTTTAGTGAGCGCGCGCTCAAGGCCATGCCACGTCATAGGTGCTCTACCCAGTCAACTCATTGGCTCCTCACAGCAACCCTGTGAGGTGAGTTCTTAGCCCCACTTGACAGACCAGGCTCAGAGGCTGTGTAACCAACCACGGTTCTACAAGCCATAAAAGAAAGAGTCAGGCCTGATGCCTCTGGACCTTCCTCCTATGAGGAAAGTTCATGAACGTAAGTTTCTCCATGTCACCCTTGGGGCAGTTGTGGTGCTGGCATGACATGTCCGTCTCCCATCTTGCCCCCGGATCTTTCTGATGGATGATAGGAGGGGAGTGAGTCCAAGTGGCCATCCAGGGAACATGGAAGAGAGCCATCTGGCCACAGAGACCACAGCTCTGTGATCCTTAAAGCTCAGGAGTATGGGTTGGAGCCAAAGGGGCCTGTGCTCTGGACATAACCTGAGAAGAGTTCTGGAGAGGAGTTCTGGAAGCTGTGGAGAGAAACAGAAAAAGGATATCAGTGCCTGGCTCCAGAGGGCTTGCCCAGTACCACAGGATCTTTGCTGGGTTTCTGTTTTCCCTGCAGACCCCATGCCCAATACCTAGTCACGGACAGTTGTGCCTTTTAGTTCTTTCATTCTGGGATGGGCGGGAGGGGGGGGGGGGTCACTTCTGAAGTTCTCTCGGTCTACGGTCCTATCCTCCTCTGTTGACACTTCCGGGGTGCTCTAAGGAAAACGCTCTGCTTCCCACTTGCTGCTCATGGATGATAAAGACAACCCCAGTCCCGCACTGAAATTCAGCAGGCTTTCTAAGACCCTGCCTTTCATTTCTACAAACAGAGGGGTGGGAAGCTGAGGCCTGCAGAGCAGAACTGGAAGAATGACCTGAGAACTCTGTGGGGAGGGACTGCTGCCCTGGACCTGGCTCACACAGGGGACCTCTGCCAGCAGATCAGCCACCGTGGAGACTCCAGAGCCTGCCAGCCTACGAACAGCAAATTGTCTGCCCAGGAGCTGTTCACTTGCGCTGGCAGCCATCAGCTTTCCCTCTGAGGGAAGAGTCTGAAGGCAGTGTGACAGCTCTGTCTCTGTCAGAACACACACGGGGCAGGGGGGCGGGGTGAGGGCAGCATGGGGTACAGCACCACTCAGTTCTTCTGAAGCTCCGGAGCTAGACGTGGTCTCTCTCAGCCTCCTCCCAGGCTGCTCCTCGGCTGGGAGAGGACGCTGCCAGCTGTCAGAAACCAAACCACTTCCACCGGGTCCTGTTTCTGTTGAGTTGTGGGAATGGCTGTCCCCACCAGCCCTTTCCCATGGGGTGGGAAGGCAAAGGGTAGGTCACAGGGAGGGAAGGAGAAGCAGACACGTGGAAACTCTCTAAAATATGACCGATTCTGACTATGTCTTCAGCTCTTTCGGAACATTCAGTGGCTTGAAAGTAGAAGCCATCTGGGGTTTCCTTCCTCTCTGCTATTGTAATTAACAGAGGGATAAACACAGGAGGATCTGAGGGCAATCAGTGGTTCTGGGAAAGATCTTAGGACAATTTGGAATCATTCTTGTAGGGGACAAGATGAGTTCAAGCCTGAAAGTTAGACGGATTTCGGCTTGGTATGAGCAATAGATGGCTCCCTGTGTACGAATTACACACTATGTGAAGA